>JAQBSW010002245.1:0-107449 GCA_029291075.1 Eudiplozoon nipponicum
TCGGAAATTGTTGTAATTCTCAATTTGGGTGAACTTTAGCATAAATTTATATCCATCAGGTTGGTATCATGTACCGACTCGGAAACCATAGTGTTAGTATACGGTACTCATCGATTTCAAAAAAGGTATCAGTTACTAACACAATAGCCATAGTGTTAGTATCCTTTACAGACTCGGTATATATATTATATAGTGTGAGTTAGCATTGAAGTCGAATTGTCTTTGACTTTAGATTATGTTAGCTTCACTATTACAGGTTAACACATTCGTCTAGGAGATTGTACCGTCCTATTATTCCACATTCTTCTACCAAATATATAGTGGTTAAAGGGCGTAATACCGGCTCCTACTGATGAGTCGCCAGTAAGCACGAAACGAATGTGCATGAGATTATACTTTCCGTTCATGCTGCCTTTGGTTTATCCTTCTGGTCACAACTGAACTAATTTGTTACTAGGTTCGCAAAACCTAATACATACTTGCATATATATTAGTTCTTCGCAACAAACAGTATTTAACTGTAATATATTGAATTGAATGATGTCATGCTTACCGCGAAATGTGATAACTGATATCGATGAAGGCCAGAGTGTATGGTTTAACTGGAGTAACAGGTGTTCGGAAATTGTTGTAATTCTCAATTTGGGTGAACTATAGCATACATTGATATCCATCATGTTGGTACCATGTTCCAGCTCGGAAACCATAGTGTAAGTAAAATGTACCTTTTCGGTACTATAATGTTGGTATCGGTTACTAACACAATAGCCATAGTGTTAGTATCCTTTACAGACTCCGTATATATATTATATAGAGTGAGTTAGCATTGAAGTCGCATTGTCGAGACTTTATATAATGTTAGCTTTACTACTGCAGGTTTACACATTCGTCTAGGAGATTGTAGCGTCCTATTATCCCACATTTCTCACACAAATATATAGTGGTTAAAGGGCGTAATACCGGCTTCTACGGAAGAGTCGCCAGTAAGCACGAAACGAATTTGAATGAGATTGTACTTTCCGTTCATGCTGTCTTTGGCTTATCCTTCTTGTCACAACTGAAATAATTTGTTACTAGGTTCGCAAAACCTATTACATACTTGCATATATATTAGGTCTTCGCAACAAACAATATTTAACTGTAATATATAGAATTGAATGATGTCATGCTTACCGCGAAATGTGATAACTGATATCGATGAAGGCCAGAGTGTATGGTTTAACTGGAGTAACAGGTGCTCGGAAATTGTTGTAATTCTCAATTTGGGTGAACTTTAGCATAAATTTATATCCATCAGTTTGGTATCATGTACCGAATGAGAAACCATAGTGTTAGTTTACGGTACTCATCGAATTCAAAAAAGGTATCAGTTACTAACACAATAGACATAGTGTTAGTATCCTTTACAGACTCGGTATATATATTATATAGTGTGAGTTAGCATTGAAGTCGAATTGTCGTTGACTTTAGATTATGTTAGCTTCACTATTACAGGTTTACACATTCGTCTAGGAGATTGTACCGTCCTATTATTCCACATTGTTCTACCAAATAAATAGTGGGTAAAGGGCGTAATACCGGCTCCTACTGATGAGTCGCCAGTAAGCACGAAACGAATGTGCATGAGATTATACTTTCCGTTCATGCTGCCTTTGGTTTATCCTTCTGGTCACAACTGAACTAATTTGTTACTAGGTTCGCAACACCTAATACATACTTGCATATATATTAGTTCTCCGCAACAAACAGTATTTAACGATTATCATGGAAGATCGAAACGCGTCAATGCGTTGCGGTTGGCGGTATTTTGGTTTTGTTGTTCGACGACATTTTAAATACAATGGGATTGGTGTTTACTTCAAGCTCGCAAACTTGATTTAATAAATTATTACCACCACCCGCGCAATCAATTATTGTTAAATTGTTTTGCCTATATATGTATATGTGGCGAAAGCTGCAAACAGTTAATGTTCGTGACTGCATAGAAATTGTGCAGCTGACATTTCCAGTCAAGTTCAATGTATGCGAGACTGCTAGAGGTGAAAGCCACGTACCTAAATTTGATTTTCATATATATTCAATGTGGTTTGAACCTCGATAGTGAGTTTGCCGTCTTTCTTTGATGATGATCATGGAAGGTCGAAACGCGTCAGTGCGTTGCAGCTGGCGGTAGTTTTGTTATGTTGTTCGACGACTGGTTAAATACAATGGGATTGGTGTTTACTTGAAGCTCGAAAACTTGATTTAAAGAATTGTTACAACCACCCGCGCAATCAGTTATTGTTAAATAATCTCAATATTTTGTTTCTGATCACGTTAACCATTTTAAAGAGTGTGATAAGCGTATGTCCATTTCGTATTTGAGCGTAACTTAGACAGGTAAATGGGTAAACGCAATTCTTAGTTAATCCCATATTTTCGATATAATTCTACTGTTGCCGCAGATGTCTTTTATTCATTTTTATATGTATTGTTGAAATTAAAATCTGCTATGAATTGCAGTTCTGTATTAATTTTGATTGGCCGCGTTCATTCCAGTCAAATCCTTGTCGTGAAATTGAAAGCAAATTACTCTTGGCGGGTTGTGATAAAAATTATGTAACGTTAATTTTTTAATTGGAGATAAACGTCAATCTGGTTATTAACCAATTAATTATCGCAACAAGAATGATTGTAATGAATGCATACTGGCGTATTCTAACCATCATTGGTCATCCTCAACGAACGGCGGAAGACTAATTGGTGAAGATCAAGCCGTAATCAATACCTAACTATAAGAATATTAAATACGTTGCTGTACAGAATTAATGCAAAAGACATTCCAATCGAGTAAAGTACATAGGCAACTATGACGATTAAAAACCACTGATTAAATCAAGTTTGCGAGCTTGAAGTAAACACCAATCCTTGTGTATCTAACCAGTCGTCAAACAACATAACAAAAATACCGCCAACCGCAACGCACTGGCGCGTTTCGATCTTCCATGATCATCAACAGAGTACGAAGGCAAACTGACTAGTGAGGATCGATCCGCATTGAATATATATGGAAAGCAAAATTAAGAACCACATTTGAGCCTTTTGAAACTAGACATTAATTTCGGTTTAATCTAATTTAATCAGATTTTTGACAGTCTCTGATGATGATCGAGAAGAGAAACAGCGCACCAGTACATGTAGATGCTGGTAAAGTTGAATGGTTTTTACTTGAAGAAGATTTTGATTTCTATTTACGAAAGACTTGAACTAGTCATTCGATTGATGGTCTTAATTTGTAAATTCTTGAATGGCCATATCTTTTTCGTTTTCTCGATAGTCCCATTAATTCGAATCCTATTTATATAATATTCTAATTCCAACAAATATGAGGAGGTATAGTGTTTTTTATTTGATTTACTAATTACGTTTTTTCACATCTTTCTCATAGAGAAAAGTAGGAAAATATATTAAATATATTTGGACACATCATAAGCAGTAGCTAAAAGAGGACGAACTATGATATTTTGCATTTTATTTTGCTCTGTAAATAAACAATAAAAGCTGTGTTATAAAGTTGAGTTGATTCGAAACTGTTACCGAACAAAATAGAAAAGCAGTTAATTTTTGTCGGAAAAAATTGCAACAATTTGGCGCTTTCAAAATAAACGTATGATGAAAGAGTATGGCTAAACACAAAATTATTCAACAGTTGAACCATAATCGATAAAAGCATCACTGTTTTGGTTATATTCCCTTTTAGTTTGGTTAGTAATTCAGCCTAATTGGCAAAAGAAAATATTTCCTAAATGAAGTAAACAATTCGCAGTTAAACAGAAAAGCACAATTATTGTACACGTCATATTGATTTTACGAATTCACCTAATTTGTACGTATCAAGTCAAGTTCTAGTATTCCGTTGCTATAGACATTTGTATCCTGGCCTCATGATAATATGTATGCATATGCATAGACGTAGCTGACACGTGGCTTTTCACAGTTATAAAATATAAAAAACATTCGCGTGACGTAAATAAGATAAATTATGACCTAACTATTTCGCATGTAGAGTATAATGAATTGATAACATTCCTACGACACGTAGATAGGTTACTTGGCCGTTCTGAAACCGAAACCTATAGAGTAGTCACCGAGCGAATTGTCGTTCAGTTACTTATACTAATTTTTCATTATTCACCGTAAAATTTTGATAGTAAAAGCCCTTTCTGTAGTTTGCGTACCATTTTGCTTTATACAAATTTCAAAATAATTAAGAAGCAAGAAAGTTCTAGTGTACCACAAATCGCAGATTTTGGTGCCAAAGGCCAAAACATCTACCAATAAGGATAATACAGTGGAATTTTCTATGCACATTCGTTCTGATTTTGAAAAATTTTGAATGCATTTTTCGCTATTGTAAATAGCCGACTTTTATGTACATGGTAAAGGTGACCGACAACGCAAGGAAACGATTGATCGTCTCGCTATTATGCAATAAATTCAGATTACAAAGCCAGTTGCGTGACTGCTTCCTGCAATAGCTTTCGACTGGAAACGAGTAATGTGCTTTGATAAGTGTAGTACCGTTTGATAACTTTTCTGAGTGTAGAACAGTGCCATTTTCTCTTCCTTCGGAGATTGAATAGATCTAGAATTTCAATTCATTGCTGAGATTCGTTGCTTACAGACGAAGCATCTCCACGACCGTCAGGTTGTTTATTCTCGGCTGATCCTAGCATTTTTTAAGACAGAAAAGGTAGTCATTATTTGTATATAACACGCATAGCTCATAATTAAATTTCAATATCTTAATGTGAAGTGTTTCATGTTGATACCAATGTAAAGATTGAAGATGCAGTACTCAAATTATAAAAAAACCTGCTTTAATTAATTTGTATAATAATTTCAGCTTCACACACTGAAACGTTCCAACACGAATTTGTCAACTAATAGACACGCTAAATACCAAAATTCGAAATTTGTTTAGTTTACTTTAATAAAGGTTGCGATCTTGATTTAAACTCCTGATCCATTAAGCACATACATATGTCAGTATAAACTAAGTATTTTATATTGTAGAATAGGCAATTTATCCAGTAGACCGGTTTCGTCCTTATTGGGAACTCATCACGTAATGGCCAGAATTTGCCGCTAACAGTGCCTTTTCTACACTATTCGAACTCTGTCCGCGTCAAATTCTGGCCATTACGTGATGAGTTCCCAATAAGGACGAAACCGGCCTACTGCATAAATTGCCTATTCTACACTATAATATTCTTAGTTTATACTGACATATGTATGTACTTAATGGATCAGGTGTTTCAATCAAGATTGCAACCTTGATTAGAGTAATTGCTATCATCGCCCGCGCAACAAATGTTCGTTTAATTATTTGAACAGTTTTTTTGCCACCTCAGTAAAGTTTTCTAGGATTATGAAAGAATCCGTGCACTTAACTACTTGATGTTACTGTAACCTGACTTACTAAAAAACAAAACACTACTTTTAATACGAAATTTATTATTTAAATTGGTGTACAATCGTGAAAACAACCAATCATGTGCTTTATTCTATCCGTCGATGGATATGCGAGAACTATTGGCATGTTCAAGTACTGCTGTATTTATACCTTCATGGACTGTAGTAAAAGCACGAGGGGAAAATTATTTAATCGACTCTAATTTAACAGGATATATAAAACACATTGGGAAACATGATTGAGCAAAAATAATGTATAGGGCCGGAATATTAGCTGTAAAGTTTCTATTCAGTCAAAAAAATTCTAGTTTTTTGGACTTTATTAGATTTAGATAGATTTGCTAAGTCTGCTATCAAGTTTTGCAGGAATAGTTACAGTCAATATTGAACTAAATTTTCCGGACTTTAATGCAGCCTTCCAATATTTTATTTTATGTCAAAGTAAAAGAAAGTCTGTCGCAAAATGCTATGACAAGGTTGGAATTAGGCTTGAGAACATTTTTAGTAAAACTTAATGAGGAAAAATGCAGGCCTAATATCGCGATAACGAAATTAACAAATTAATTTAAATCCCATTAAGTTAATTGTCTCAACGCCTTAGTTTTGATAAATTAGTCAGATTATAATAGAAAAGGATGATAAACTCAATGATAAGTGAGTTCACCAATAAAGGATAAGGGATATGTCCTTTAGACTAAAAGAAGGGGTAAAAATGCTCAATCATAATATGGCCAATGTAAAAGTGAAACTCCGCGCACGGTAAATTTGCTATACAATCGAATAAAGATTCGTCAGATTGAAAAACCTCAGAATTTTGTTGTCACAGATTAGAAAAATTATTTTACTTATATTGTATAACTTAATACATATGGTTCATTTTATTGATAAATTGAGTAATTATAATTCAAGTTTGGTTGTTAAATTATGTCCAAAAATGCTCGATGGAAAGTGAGCGTCCGTACCAAGTGTTATGGAAATGTCCTCAACATGATTCAACCTTTATTAATTGACAGTGTTTCGATGCAAAAAGCTTTATCTTTCCAAGTTGCAAATAGTTTTATGCACTACCTGGATGATATATTCATAATATGAGGTCATGCTGAGGACGAACTGGATAAATACTTTGGATAGGTTAATCAGGTGAGCGAATTCAATTTTTCATTGAAAATATAGCTGAGGGAACTTATAGGTTTTAAATATTAAAAAAAAGGAACTGATGATATCTTTAATTATTTCTGCTAAGTAAGAAATTTCTACTTTCATTTGATTTTTAATGTAAATTTTAACTATCAGCAAAAAATTAACATGTCTCGTGAAAGTACGTGTAACTTGAACTAAACGACAGCCGAAGGCAACTCATGAACTATGGAGTAGAGGCAGACTGGTGAATATGCCTAGAAGGTGCTATAGATAAGCCTGGATGTTCCTTCATCAAGTTAATTATATGAAATAGTGAGTAATTATACAAACTTGACTAATTAATTTAAAAGTGATTTAATATGCATAATTTTAGAAGAGATTAAATAACGTCTACAAATAGGATTATGTGCGTGAAAAGTAGTGTTATTTTTCAAATATACCGATAGGTATTCAATTATGTTATTCAATGATATTTATTGTCGAAACTTATTTTTTTAATTACCTAAAATAGAGCGTGTTTTATGATATGATATCTCCTGGCAATCTTGAATAAATTGCCATTGTTGAGAGAACAAATAATGGATTTCCACAAGTCAAGGAGGCGACACTACAATGAAGATATTTTGTAAGGGGCGAAAGAACCAAATTTTCTACATTGAACACAGATAATAATAATAAAAGTTATTCTGGCAGAAAATGCCATCTAGCTTGAAAAGCATAAAGATCGAGGTAAAAATCAAAAGCATAATTACGTATAAATGAGTGAAACAGTGACTAGCAATTGTATAGCGGTAAAGATAGCAATATGGCTGGCGTAAAATATGAAGTGCAGGTTAGTGTTCCGTTTCTTGAAGCATATTAATTGAGTCAATTTGAAAGTCTGGGTGTAAATTGATTAACGGTGCCCGATCTGCTAAATTCTACTACAATGTCATCAGCGTAGGTAAAAAGATTAAACTGGTTATTTTCAAACTGAATCTGTGAAAATATTTGGTTGAAATTTAAAAAGAGTCATGTACTAATCCCTGCGAAACGGATAGAGGCTGATCTCGAATGACCAACGCGGATTCTTACAGCCGTTGATCTGTTTCGGTAATATTAACTGATAAGTGTAAAGACGCAACGGCGGATGCCATTACTTAATAAAACGGATCCAATTGTTGAAAAGGAGACAAAATTCCTTTGAAATATCAAGAAATGGAGAGTGCAGCTGGGCCCTTGACAGATGGAAGAAGAACACTGATTGAGGACACCAGCTTGAATAAGAGAGGAAGTGCGCCCAGTTACAAATCCGTGTTCATTTTCAAAAACAGCGAACGCTGTTCTTGATTTAATGAAGTGTTATATTTCATTTTAAAGAATTTTCTCCAGAAATTTAGTGAAAGCCAGTGTGATGGAGATGTAACTGTAATCCACAAAAGAGGACATAGACGAAGTTCCGCGTTTCGGTATGGGTTAGATCATCGACTTCAGCAATTCTGGTATGAAAATGTTAATTAATGTTAAAGACTTCATCAAGAGGAGAGAAACTTTGACGACCATGGCCAGTGAGATGTGAAATTCGTGCAGACTTCTGGAGTCACCTTCACCGATGAGTACTGTCGAAGTAGTAGACTGAATGCATCCCAGTTAATTAAAGATCTTCCTTTTCTAATGGTCTGCCCTGAAGCAGAAGATGAGTTGTGATGAAAGATACTGCGGAGTGATTGAGATTGGAGAAAATATCGAGCTGCCAATTTGTTGGACACAAAACAATTAAGTTGATTATATAACAGTTAAATACTGTTTATTGCGGAGAACAAATTTATATGCCAGCATGAAATAGGTGTTGTGAACCCGGTAACAAATTAGTTCAGTTTTGACCAGAAGGATAAGCCAAAGACAGCATGAACGGAAATTGTAATCTCAAGCACATTCGTTTCGTGCTTACTGGCGACTCATCAGTAGGAGCCGGTATTACGCCCTTTAACCACTATATATTTGGTCGAAGATTGTGGAATAATAGGACGGTACAATCTCCTAGACGAATGTGTAAACCTATATAAAGTCTCAAAAATGCGACTTCCACGCTAACTCACTCTATATATATATATATATATATATATATATATATATATATATATATATATAGTCTGTAAAGCACGAGCCGAATGTGCATGAGATTATACTTTCCGTTAATGCTGTCTTTGGTTTATCCTTCTTGTCACAACTGAACTAATTTGTTACTAGGTCCGCACACCTAATACATACTTGCATTTATATTAGGTCTCCGCAACAAACAATATTTAACTGTTATATATTGAATTCAATGATGCCATGCTTATCGCGAAATATGGTAACTGATATCGATCAAGGCCAGAGTGTATGGATTTACTGGAGTAACAGGTATTCAGAAATAGTTGTAATTCTCAATTTCAGTGAACTATTGCAAACACTGATATTCATCATGTTGTTACCATGTATCGACTCGGCAACCATAGTGTTAGTACCATGTACCTTTCCGGTACTATAATGTTGGTATCGGTTACTGACAAAATAACCATAGTGTTAGTATCCGTTACAGACTCGGTATTTATATTATTTATATTATGATATTATGATATCATATATGATATTATATATGATGTTAGCTTCATTACTATAGGTTTACACATTTGTCGAACAGATTGTACCGTCCTATTATCCCACATTCCTCGTACAAATATGTAGTGATTAAAGGACCTAATACCGGCTCCTACTGATGAGTCGCCAGTAAGCACGAAACGAATGTGCATGAGGTTATACTTTCCGTTCATTCTGTCTTTGATTTATCCTTCTGGTCGAAACTGTATCAAGTTGATAGTGGCCACGCGAAGGGGAGTGCATGCACTGATTTGTGTAAGTTTCTGCAGTTCAGCACCAGCGGTTGGTTTGCCAAGGTTAGATTAGTCGAGTTGACGTGAAGATCTTTAAGATGAACCAAATAACGTATTTGCCAAGACTTTCTTAATTCAACAGAAGGCAAAGTCCGACAAATTATAATATATATGCAAAATTATTTGTGTAGAACAACAAGCACCTGGTCTGAACACTCAAAACCAATTAGCCACGAATCACACAACCCAATAACAATTTACTAGCATCCAGAGAGGCCCGAACACTCACTAGACCAGTTCCAATATACTTTCTATCAGATTTGCAACAAAAGGAATAAAAAAAGTTGCACAAACGGCGCCACTTTCATTGTTCACTGTGACAGAAATAGCTCAACAATATGAGCGATCAACATCGCAATCCACATACTCTGCGTTGTTACCAAGGGGAAAAGGTGAAATTTACAAACAAGAAGATTCGAAAGACATAAGCAAAAACGCATTTGTACATGTAATAACAGACAAAGCTAACACTTGGTCAAAAGTCAACCCATCGATACTAAAATAATCAGATCTCAAACATCACTCCTTAATAAAGTAAGAATTTGCGCTTTTCACACACACACACACAGACAAATACGCAGTTGCGTTCAAAAATTAATCCATAATAAACCACACAGTAAATAGAAAACAAATTGAATGTCAAGCTAATTTTCATTAACTTAATCAAAGGAATACCTATGATGCACATAAACGAAAGATGGTATTTTGCAGTTGAGTATTCTCGAAATAAACCGGCTTTTATCCATTTTATTATTAAATGTGTTTTCTCTTTATATATATATATATATATATATATATATATATATATATATATATATATATATATATATAATATTAATTACATTACCGATTTTGCTTTCCATATATATGCAATGCGGTTTTATCCACACTAGACAGTTTACAGTCGTACTCTGATGACGATCATGGAAGAATGAAATGCGTCAGTACGTGTGACTGACGGTAGGTTTTCTATTTTGTTTGACGACTGATTAAATAAATTGGGATTGATGTTGACTTCAAGATCGCAAATAAATTGTTACCAACACTCCGGCAATCATTGATTTTTTATTTTTATAACCTATACATATGCGGCAAAAGTTAAAAAAGGTTAATGTTTGTGACTGCCTAGAAACGGTGCAGCTGGCATTTCCAATCAAGTAAAATGTACGCGAGAATACTAGAGGTGAGAGCCGAATATCTAATTTTGCTTTCCATATTTTGATCCTCGCGAGTCAGTTTGCCGTCGTACTCTGATGATGATGATGGAAGGTCGAAACGCGTCAGTAAATGTGACTGATGGTAAATTTGCTATGTTGTTCGACGACTGGTTAAATACAATTGGATTGGTGTTTACTTCGAACTCGAAACCTTGATTTAAAGAATTAAACAACAAGTTTAAATGGATAAAAATGTCTTTTAATATAAATATAGATACAAAATTTGTGATAAAATTTAATGTTTTTTTGATTACATCGATGTAATGGAGAACTATAGGGAATATCGTGCTCAAGGAGGAAAAAAGTGGCCGTCGCCACATCAGCGGTGAAAACCTTATTTGCATCAGACAAAGTAGTTGTTCAACAAAAAAACGACATTTATAAACGAAGAAGACTCAGACGCTGGATCGAACAATGAATTAGAGCATGCACTATACGCTTGTTCTAACGCGTTTTACAGTTTGTTCTAAATTTCTAAATCTGTCAAAAATCCACATTCCAATTCCCCCCCTACTTTGTACCAATTATATGCTTGCACATGATGGTAAGTTTAACAAACAACTAGCTAATTGTTGAATAATAAATGTGTAATGCGCGTCATACCTTTTAATCGGATGTCACCTGTTATTCGTACGATTGTTCCTATATCTCTATGACTCTATGAACAATACTGGTGGCTGTTACAAGCTAGATGACGTCAGATGTAAGGCAGACCAATGTCGAGGGGTCTACCTATAGTTGTCTACATTCTCACTAAGTGTGAGTTACTTGATACTCAAATGAGGCGAAGACTTAAATATAATGCATTGATGAAGAATCTGTATATCATGCTGATTTAATGGTGATTATGATGATGATTATTATGGTTATTTGACTTAAGTTTTACCTGCACTATCCATTGTCGGCCGGGCATTAGCTGTCGTTTCCTGGTCGCTAGACGGTGACGACTGGTTTTTAGGCGTTATTACTTGTTGTTCATCCGCTGAGGAAGACACTGTCTCATTCTCTAATTCACTGCCCTGCTTCATTGCCTTTAAAGAAAGCCTTTCAGCGTCTGATAAGCCAACGACTGTCGATTCCGCCTACAACGTAGACAATTTAAATAATAAATGTTCAGGTGTACTATATAGATGTAAATTTGAGAATGTGCCAGCTTCACGTTTAGTTTATTCAAATGTTGAAAACGTTTATTTATGTAGCAGCGGAAGAATTCACTGGAGCCGCAAGAGCAGAATGTAGATTACGTTGAGTGATGCACTTTACGCTTGAGTGGGCAAAGACCAATAGCAACTAGTACTGAGCTCACAACCAGCCCGACATGTAGTCAGTTGAATAATCTAGAGCAAACGGATTTTCAGAACGTATTTTCTAAACAAATAATCGGTATACCTTTAGCTTAGTGATGGAAGCCAGCAAACGAGCGACGTATGCATCCATGAGGTAACACATTTATCATATAGACTAAAGTAATTCCTATTTTTGCGTAGTGTTGTCATCGTTCAGGTTGATATAACAACTATGAATGCGGGACAATTGCCAGCAATCGTAGGTCGGTAAAAACTTGATTCCTTTACATTTCCAGGTGCAAAGATTGTTTGTTTTATTGATTGTTAAGTTCTCACAGGTCCCATGACTCTGAAGTCGTCCTTACACTGCTTGTCAGGAAATGTATTTGAATGAAGATTTTACGAATTTTCTGGACTTCCTTTCCAGTCCCAACTTCAGGGTTGACACCATACTCACAGAGAAAACATTTTTCACAAGGTGTTTTCTCTGTGAGTATAGTGTTAACTCTGAAGATGGGACGGGAAATGAAGTCCCGAGAATTCTGGAAAAATCCTAATGCACAAACATTTCCGGACAAGCAGTGTAAAGACGGCTTCAGAGTCATGGGACCAGTGAGAACTCATCAATCAATAAAAAAACAAATTTTACACTTGGAAATGTAAAGGAATCAAGTTTTTACCGACCTACGATTGCTGACAATTATCCCGCATTTGTAAATTGTGGTACCAGCACTTCCCAGTAGTTTATTAGCACATTTTTTAAATATTTTTTTACACATAAATGTTCGTCCCTTGCAGCGAAATATGTGAAAATACACATCAAATGCCCTTTATACGAATTTTCATTTACAGAAGATTTTCCCACTCTTATTTGGAGCCAAATGAATAACGCATAGAAGACTTGTTTATATGTACACAGGCTAATGAATACTACCCTCAAAATTTCGAAGCAGATCACTTTAGCAACGTTTTGTTATAAATAAACTCTTTATTGCGAAGAACTAATATATATATATATATATTTATATATATATATATATATATATATATATATATATATATATATATGGGGTATTGGGTGTTGCGCAATTTGTAACAAATTAGTCAAAATATGACCATGAGGGATAAACCAAAGTCAGCATGAACGAAAGATATAATCTCATGTGCACATTCGTTTCGTGTTGGACAACTGGACGGTACAATCTCCTATACGAATTTGTATACCAGCAATTGTTGAATAATTTCATATAAAATCGTCGAAATATGCGACTTCAAATACCACTCGGTATATATTATACATACTAAGCCTTATAAAGATACCAGCAAAACGTTTGCCGAGTCGGTAAATGGAACCAGCACAATGGATTTTGAGGCTTGCTAAAGTTCACAAAAATTGAGAATTACACCTATTTATGAACACTTGTGACTCAAGAAAATCAATACACTCTGACCTTGATCGATATCAGTTATCACATATTGCGGTAATCATGACATCATTAAATTAAATATATAACAGTAAGATACTGTTTGTGGCGGAGGACTAATATATATTCAATTATTTATTTAGTGTTGCGCATCTAGTAACAAATTGGTTCAAATATGACCAGAAGAATAAACCAAAGTCAGCAAGAACGAAAGGTATAATCTCACGTGCACATTCGGTTCGTGTTTACTGACTACTCATCAGTAGAAGCCGGTATTACACTCTATACCAATTATATATTTGATTGAGCAATGTTTGACAATTGGACGGTACAATTTCCTGTATGAATGTGTAAACCTGCGGTAGAAGAGATAGCCTCATATGAAGTCATCGACAATACGAATTCAAAGCCAACTCAAAATATATAATATGTACCGATCCTGTAAAGAGTACTAACACGACGGTTCTTGTGTTGGTACTTGAGACCTACAAAATGGTTGCCAAATAGGTACACGGTATCAACACATTAGATTTCAAGATATGGTTAAAGTCAACACAATTGAGTATTACTACTACATCTGAATTAAATATATAACAGTTAGATATTGTTTGTTGCGGAGAACATATATATATGCAATTGTGTATTAGGTGTTGCGCACCTAGTAAAAAAATAGTTCAAATAGGACCAGAAGTATAAACCAAAGACAACATGAACGGAAGGTATAATCTCATGTGCACATTCGTTTCGTGCTTGTCCCAAACTCCTCACAAAAATATATAGTGGATATAGGGCGTAATACCGGCTCCTACTGATGAGTCGCCAATAAGCACGAAACGAATGTGCACATGAGATTATACCTTTCGTTCATGCTGTCTTTGGTTTATTCTTTTATTTTCACGGCCTGCGCTAGGTACCATTGAAATATAGCTTACGAATTTGAAATTTAAATCAAACCTGTACTTTTGTAAATTCTCTATATTCTTATATCGCATCATTTACTCAAGCACTAGAATTTCAGAATCGACATTATAGATGCTTCCTTATGTGACGCTTAACAGAATGACTGGACGTGAACTGATGGACAGCTAGCATTGACGAAATTTATATATATAGCAGAATTTGCCAGAAAAACATACTAATTTTCATTTTATCTTTAAATAAATGAATCACCAAGGTTACAGACAACTTATGTAGTTTCCTCTAACAGAGCTAGCCTGTTGAATAAATTCTGACAGAGAAGCTATTTTTCATATTGAAATCTAGATTTATAGAAAATGAGCTCTGATGGTGGTTACATAGAACATGCGCAACCGACATTATTCGTAATTGCTGTATGTGAGGATTAACAGAGGCGAGCACCACAAATCAGTATTTAATAACTCCATTTATTAAAATTGTGAATAAGCTCGGTTATTCAGTTTCCATCGTGCGTTTTTGATGACCTTAGAAGATCGGATCGCATTAGTACGGATTATGATGGAAGAATTTCTATTCTGCAAGATTGGTATCATATATAATGTTCGTGTTTGCTTGAAATCCGAAAATTTGACTTAAAATTTTATATTTACTACTCGCGGACTGGGTGATAAATTCTGGACAGTAAGTGAGGACTTCCAAATAAGGATGAAACCGGTCTAATGGATGAATTGCCTTTTCTGCATTATACAATGCTTAGTCTAACCTATCAAGTGTATGCACATAATGGGTCAGTTGTTTATATCAAGATCGCAAACTTAATTAAAGAAATGGTTATCATCGCTCTTGCTACCATTGTTCGTTTTATTATACAAATTTTCAATAAAATACCACTTCCACATTTAGCGTGGTGTATGTTCTATAATGACAGATTGGGAATAGTTAGCTGTAAATGTGGGCCAAAATGTATGTCATATGAGCTCCACCTAAAAGAAAAAAGACTAATCACGTTACATTATTTAATATAAAACTGAAAGTTGTGTGTAGTATGCGGTAGGGTGGCTCAGTGGTTTGTAAAAAAGGTTCCTTAGCAGACGTTCCCAGATTCAAATCCTGTCCGCGGCAAATTTTGGACATTACGTAAGGAGTTCCCAATACGGAAGAAACAGGTCTACTGGATAAATTGCCTTTTCTACACTATAAAATTCTTAGTTAACACTGACAAATATATGGTCATAATGGAACAGGTGTTTTTATCAAGATGACAAACTTGATTTAATAAAATGTAGATTTGTCAAATGCTTTAATCGAACTCAATGTTCTGTAACCGTGGCCCACTTAGGAGCTACTATTTTCATTCCCAATTTCTATTGTTATTACAAAATCTTTAGCGTTGCGTTGATAAGTGATGTTATCGTGGTTTTTGATCCATTGAATGTTTAAAATCATTGCCGATTTAATTAGGCATTGCTTATTTTAATTATTACTTGCCTTTTGACACAGTTTTAAATATTTGGTAGTCGGTGAGCGACATTTCTAAACTTGATATTTCGAAACCATCCATGTAATATCATTGTATAACACAGCAGTTTCATATTTCCTTCAATTACATTAGCCATTATTCACCGAAAATGATTTATGATAGCCTAGTAAAATACTGTTCTTGTAATTTATGTTTATATAGCTGATTTAGCAGAATTATTGATCTGCCTTTAAGCACGCTGCACTCGACGGTATTAGCGGGTGATATAAAATAAAATTACACACGTCTGTTCATTGCATAGACTTTAACTGTACTCTGATATTTTCAGTTTCATTCTTGTCTCCAATTCAGCCTTGTCTATTTTTAAAAATTTAATGAATTATACTGGTCTAATAATGAACATCTGGTATCCTAATTCTGTGTGATTCTCATTGAACAAACTTGGAATAATTATGCTATATTGGATTACATAAACCGATCGTCCTCCGTAGTTTAGCACCTTTTAATTGACAGAAGGATATTTACAGCTCTACGAAAGCTGGAGACGTTAGGTCATCTTTAGCTGTTCTATCGAAATGATAGCTAGCACAGACAAATTGCTTTAATTGGTATGTCCATAAGGCTTATTTTGCTCATAGCACAACCTACAAATAAGGATTTTTCGAAGTGACGTGCTGACAAACATAACGCTCTGCGGCATGGAATTAGTGAAAATAGACTGGAAGACTCATTTTCGTCTGTAGATGTGATTAATTATTTAGTTATGAAAGTTTTGCTGCTATTTTATTTTGGGATAGCAACATGGTCTAAAAGAAAATAATGAGTATTTTTCCCTTCATTATGAAATTCATCCGCAATTTATGTTAAATTTGAATTTAAGGTTTACTTTTATCGGCCAACACCAAAGACTGCTTGACGCAAGTAGCTTCTGGCCTCTGCGTAAGTCCTGTTATCGGCTGATAATTTTAAGGCTAAACTTAGACAAAAACGAACAATCAAAGAAGAATACCAATTTGATGCGTAAAACATCAGAATGTGATCAAGTTTGAACTACCTCTAGCAGTGCCTTCTCTCCATCCTGGACGCAAGGCTTGTGTTCACCACCATTCTTACTGCTCATTTCATACTCTCCGTCTACATCGTGTTGACTGGCATTGGTATCAGTTGTTGACATGGTCCTACTACTTGCGTCAAACTTGGCTGCTAGCAAGCTATTCTCAAAGCCACTGTCCGTGGTAAAGTTTCTCGGCGTACCATGGTAGCTACGCGTACCTCTACGTCGCGTTCTCTCACCAGCGTTGCTGCCACGAACTTGGTCGCCACCAAAGCTACTAATATTGCCATTAACTATCGATATACTTGGGGATGTTGGAGGACCATTGCGTGTTCTAGGACAATCAAAGCTGAAATGCCGGCTTATGCTAGCTGAGTTACCTCCCATTCTGACGCTGCTTCCAAGATAGTCTTTGTAGTTAGTAGCACCACGGCCTACACTGCTAAGAGAACCGAACACAAATTTTTCTTCGTTTGCCGTTGGTGAAACTGTAAAGTTTTCGAAATGCCTACCTTTATACCTATTGAGAAAAGACCAAATAGAATTGCGCGATAAAGAGATTTTAAAATTAATCTCTATTTATGAATAACTATAAAAACATATTAACGACCGGTTTAATAGGTTTTTGAAAAGTTTTTTCGAAATTTTATGCCCCAGAAATAATTCCCGATAAATTGAATAAAATAAAGCAGTGGATGATGATTTAGATGCGACAAATAGAAATGTCAGCTAATGTTAATATTTCTGTTTCTACCAGCGATATGTGTAATAAAATTCTGACAAGAATTTAGTCTTATATCACTTGCTCACTAGCTCTTGTTTCTCTTTTATAATGACATATCGGCGCTGGAAATGTGGACCATTTAAATGAAAATGATATTATACACATCCTGCTTTTTCGTTTGATTTTGGGTAGCAACAATTCTGAATTAAACAATAATTGATTGCGCGGGTGGTGGTAACGATTCTTTAAATCAAGTTTACGACCTTGAAGTAAACACCAATCCCATTGAATTTAACCAGTCGTCGAACAACATAACGACAACTGGAAAAATACCATGGGATTGGTGTTTACTTCAAGCTGGCAAACTTGATTTAAAGAACCATTCTGAATTTCTGTTTTACTTCTATTTCTTGTTATAGCCGATTTGTAAGTGAAATATGCGTATGTGTCTCCGTGTGTGAATGAGTGCGTGTAGGGGTCATTTTAGTTGCTTTGAAAAGTGATGTCAGAGATCTGTTCATTCTTATATTAGTGGATTGAGAGTTTAAAAACTATTCGTTTTATTGGCTCTTAGGTGTACAAGTTGGCGATCTAGTGAGTGAATAATTCTTTCATATATATGAGTAAAAGAACCGTAATCCATTGTATATCATTTATTAATAAATATTATTTCTATCAGTATCTACAGCCATTATTTTTTTATTATTAGTTTTATGTACTGAACTAGAAAAAATCTACAATCCTGCTGATATTTTTAATTTTGATTATGATAATACTTTCTCGTGGTTGAATAAAAGACAATTGCGATTAGCAACATACCTTCTTTAGATTTTTATTTTTACGTTCTGTATTATTAAAATTGAATTGTTATGCCGTATATCATCAGCAATATCGTCATCATCAATATATCGTCAACAATACATATAATCAATTGCTAGTCATGATTATCATTTTTTGCATTATGTTACACTCGAATTATACCTTAATTTGTCCTATTTCGACAATGAATCTATAACCATTTATATAATCGATTATTTTACAAATGCAATTAATCAATAAGACCGTTCTTTTTCTTATATCATAATAATTATTACAGCCAAATTTTCAGATGTTGATATATGAGACTAATTGCTTATATTTATGTGATGTGATATCTTTTTTTTACAATTGATGAATTATTATCAAATGTGCTAACAAGACACAAATAAATTTAACTAGAGCAAATACAAAAACGTTTCTTTTTTCACATTTAGTGTTGTTGAATCTCCGCGATATGTGTTCATGGGTTGGTCCAATATGCACATAGACATATCGGCTATTAGGTGGACCAGAGTGGAACCCATTCCTAGACCATCTTTTCGTCTGTATAATTGACTATTAAAAATTAATTGAATATCTGAATAGCATAAATACAACAACGTCTCCAACTGCGTTTAAAATTTGAGAGGTAAATTCGGACATAATGACATACAAATTCGATAATTTCTTTAAAGTGAACATTGGATAATAAATTCCCAACATCAAGCGAAAAATACAATGATTTTTAACGTTCACTCTTAACGAATATTATATTTACAATTAAAAACGAAGAGAATGATGCTCTAGCCATTCTTGATCTGTGGCTCAAACGTAGAACTGATGACACATGACACAGATCAGTTTTCCACAAGAAAACATGGGCAGCGCAATATTTGTATTTCAGTAGCAACTGGTCATTGAAATGGAAAATGGGCTTAGTTAAGGCACTGCGTAATAGGACATTGTGCATTTGTTCGTCATAATGTTTGCAGACTCCTATCACCAACGGTTATCCAACACATTCTACAGATAAATATAAACCTAATGATAGGATAAAATTCGCCGTGAATGTTTATACTGTTGTTAAGCCATCTGGGTATATTCACTTGCAATGCAAAGGTGAAGAAGCAAGGAAGCGTGTAATGGTTTGGTTGCTGTCCGATTTGGCTTTAAATTATTTTGAAGTTGACTTAGTTATGATATCATCTAACACCAAAGTCAATTTACCTAGCGTGAAAGGTAAGATTACACTGAAATCTGCTTCTAACATTATCTATCATTTGAAATGATCCTATTGACAATCATAGGTAAGCAGAAGCAGACGAAGATTGAATTCACGCTTGTCGGGGCACACACCGATCTGGTTATTGCAGAATAAGATTGGTGTTACACATACATCTATAACCAAACTTATTATATCATGTGAATTACTGACTGCCATCTAATCGACATGTGTGAATACTTCAAGTGAAAGCTTGCATATCTAATTTTTCCCTCCATGCATATATATATATATATATATATATATATATATACATATATATATATATATATATATATATATATATTCTTTATAATGTCCATGCCTTTAATATTACACAGTATATTTTAATAAGGAAGAAAGAACACATTATTAGCAAAGTGGATAAAGGCCATTGATTTCGTGAATACTAATCATCGCTATACAATCATTCATTTATATACATTCTGGGTTCTCAATTGAATATGCTAGTAGTAACAAATCTGACTCGCCTTTACTTCTGTTTCTTGTTTTGGCACACAAACAAATACAAACGCATACACACTTACCAACCAGCCAAAACAGGAAACAGAAGTAATAGCGAGTCAGATTTGTTACCACTAGCATAATCAATTGAAAACCCAAAAATGTATATATATGTATGATTGTATAGCGATGATTAGTATTCACGAAATAAATGGCCTTTATCCACTTTGTTATTAATGTGTTCTTTCTTCCTATTAGAAATATATATATATATATATATATATATACATATATATATATATATATATATATATATATATATATATATATATATATTGGTGACTTGATCCTCGCTATTCAGTTTACCGTCGTACTCTGACTGTTATCATGAAAGTATTAAACACATCAAAACATAGGATTGGCTTTAGTTTGCTATGGTGTGCGACTGGTTAAATGCAATAGTACAGTTGTTTATTTGAAGCCCGCAAACTTGGTTTAAAGTGTTGTTATCACCATTTGCATAATTAATGATAGTTTAGCTGCAAAGGTAATACTTGTCCAGAACCGTTGATTATATATCAATACATGCCATACAAATGTCATTCATACTAAATCACTTTTATGTACACATGACAAGTACAAAGAAATTTGCGTATTCGTAACTCAACTTAGTTCATTTTTAAATTATGATAAACAGATAGGCCTTTTACAGATAGCAACAATTTAGACAGTTTAAGCAAGGAACTTTGTTTTACGAGGACAACTTAGTAGTAATAACGGTCTTATCGATTTTGCATGTGTACAAATTGAAACTCTGTTCTTCACGGCGGTTTATAAACCACCGTATGCAAACTGAACTGATGATATTCGTTTTTTAATGCCGTCCAGTCGGTTATGGGTGGGAATGGATTCAATATTATAACAGGCGATTTTAACAAAATTCTTTACTGAGAAACAACCCACCTACTCTCTATTCATGATCTGATGTAAGTTCTAAATTAACCAACAAGAGGATAGAATTAAACGAGCATTGATTGCGTGGGCGGTGATATCATGTGCTATAATCAAGGTTGCGAACTTGATATAAACACCTGACCCATTGAGTACTTACATTTTGTCAGATTGTATAGTGTATAAAAAGCAATTCATCCAGTAGACCACGGCAAATTCTGGCCAGTACATGATGAGTTCCCAATAAGGACGGAACCAGTCTACTGGATGAATTGCCTTTTCTACACTATACACTTTTCAGTTTATATTGACAAAATGTAATTACTTAATGGGTCAGGTGTTTATATCAAGTTCGCAACCTTGATTATAGTAAGAGGATAGAATGATTAGATAATGTTTATTCGAAGACGGTATTGGTTTATCGGCACGGTTAAGAATCTGTTAATTTCTTTAAAGCGTGGTACCATAATCATATTTGCCCTAAATGGGAAACACTTTGTCTCAATTTTCAGAGTATCACAAATATAGACGTTCATGGTTAATGTTCCCGATCTAATTGGAATCTATTCGGAAAGTTAAGTGACGAGCTTTAAAAGAAACATGTTGCACGACAGGGATGTATTAAATATTTTGTCCTTGTTGGGCGCAACAAGGTGTTTGCATCCACTGTCCTCCTTATGATTCCGAATATTTCGACTTCCGGTTTCGGTAGCATCTTGCAACGGAAAGCACATCCCAAAAACAATTTGACACTCAATTTGTCAAGTGGAAAATTTAGTTTAAACTGTCTCTTTTCTACTTATTGTTAAATCTCTATAGCATAACTGCCTTTTCACTTGGTAAGTTTATGTCAAATTTGGATTTAAACTCAATATTTTGCGGTGTGTAAGCATTCAGATTATCAATCGGATCTTTGTGTAACTGCCCGTGTACAGCTACTACCCTATGTCAAATTTGTTTGTCTGTATGTCTGCGTGTGTAAATTCATCGAAATGAAATTAGTGTGATTTAATAACAAATACTGATAACTCAGTTGATAAGTGTACGCCATGTCTGTGTGTGCGCGCGCGTTTGTTTTTGACTGATAATTATTCAGCTACTACAGGTTCACACTTATCGAAATGAAATTTCAATGATCCAAAATAAACGCGAAGACATACACACAGGCGGTGAGTCGCCAGTAATTGTTATTACATCACTGTAATTACATTTCCATGAGTGTTAGCATGCAGACATACGCACAAACAAATTTGACATAAACTTACCTAGTAAAAAGAGTGTTATGATTAAGTATAAGTACAAATGAGACATTTTAATCTAAATTTTCTTCTTGGCATATTGATTGTCAATTTGGTTGTGGGATGTTTTTTCCGTTGAAAAAGGCTACCGAAACGGGAAGTCGAAATATGCGTAATCATAAGGAGAAAAGTGGATGCTGACACCTTGTTTCGCCCAACAAGGACAAAGTGGTAAAGTGATGTGTTGTATTATAAATGTTTTTCTAGTATGAACACTTTTCTAGTATGATTTTATCTCTACTCTGTCTACTTTACTAAAAAAATTATTAAATACCTGTATTTTTACTGATATTACAGCAACAATATGGATATAAGGTTATTTAAATTAAGAATGGGATAAGTGAATATTTTGAAATGAAGTTTAGTTAACAGTATTAAAAAGGGGAGATTAAATTTGATTGATAATGAAAGTAAGTCATTCCTACTGGGGATATGCCATAGATTCGTCATGATTGTATTGGCGAAGATAAAGTGGACTACAAACTTTTGAGCGCCTACATTAAATACGAATAAAATGCAAAACTGATACTACCATTTGATAGAACTAATAGAGAATTTGATTTTTAATTAGATGAACTGTTTGGTAATTTAATTTGTAATGCACAGATCGCAAGTTACCTGATTCAGCTTTCTGATTTCCGAATAACTGGAAAGAACACATATTTACTGAACATGAAACTTGTTAATGTTTAAAATACAATTTAAAAATCAAACGACTATTCTGGAATATCGATTGATAACTAACTTCAATTGCTTTGAACCTTTTTAAATTCACTGTGCTTTTCAAACAACATACAAAATTATGGCACAATACGACAAATATAGTCGTTAAGCCATTGCATAATCTTAGCAATCCAATGAATGCTAATGGGTATTGGCTAAGTTAGACTATCCAGGCATTTTTAAAGATAAACCAAAGACAACGTTAACGAAAAGTATAATCTCATGCACATTAGTTTCATGCTTACTGGCGACTCTTCAGTAGGAGCCGGTATTACGCCCTGTAACCACTATATATTTGGGTGAGGAATGTGGGATAATAGGATGGTACAATCTCCTAGACCAATGTGTAAACGTGAAATAGTAAAGCTAAGATGATATTAAGTCGCGACAATGTGTAAACCAATAGTAGTGTAGCTAACACCATATAAAGTCTACGACAATGCGACTTCAACGCTAACTCACACTATATAGTATACATACAGAGTCTGTAAAGGATACTAACACTATGGCTATTGTGTTAGTAACCGATACCAACATTATTGTACCGAAAAAGGTACGTGGTACTAACACTATGGTTTCCGAGTCGGTGCATGGTACCAACATGATGGATATCAATGTACGCCATAGTTCTTCACCGAATTGAAAATTAAAACTGTTTCTGAACACATGCTACTATATATATATATATATATATATATATATATATATATATATATATATATATATATATGGATATAAATAAGGTATATTATACAGAGTGAGTTAGCGTGAAAATCGCATTTTCGAGACTTTATATGGTGTTAGCTACACTACTATTGATTTACACATTCGTCTAGGAGATTGTACCGTCCTATTATCCCACATTGCATATATATGTAGCGAAAGCCACAAATATCTTTTGTTCGTGACTGCATAAAAATTGTGCAGCCGACATTTCCAGTCATGTACAATGTATGCAAGACTACTAGATGTGAGAGCAGCATATCTAATTTTACTTTCCATATATCTGCAATGCGGTTTGATCCTCGCTAGTTAGTATGCCGTCGTACTCTGATGATGATCATGGAATTTCGAAACGCGTCAGTGCGTTGCGACTGGCGGTAGTTTTTTTATGCCTTTCGACGACTGGTTAAATACAATGGGATTGGTGTTTAATACAAGCTCGCAAACTTGATTTTAAAAATTGTTACCACCACCCGCGCAATCAATTATTGTTTAATTCTAGATAATTTGAAATATTCTTTGTCGCCAGACTGATTCATGCCAACATGATTTTATGAAAATTCTTTCCATGTGGAACTAATTAGACGAACATTGGTTGGCGGTGATAACAGTGTGGAAGTATTTATTCTATACATGTTTCAGTATAAACTAAGAATAGTGTAGTGTAGAAAAGGCAATTCGCCCAGTAGACTGGTTTCGTTCTAATTGGGAACTAACCACGTACTGACAAGAAATTGCCGCGGACAGGGCTCGATGAGTTCCCAATAAGGACGAACGAGGTCTATTGGATGAATTGCCTTTTCTACACTATACTATTATTAGTTTATACTGACATATGTAAGCAATTAATGGGTAAGGTGCTTATATCAAGACCGCAACCTCGATTATGATAATTGTTATCACCGTCCGTGCAACCAATGTTTGTTTTATGTGGAAGTATGTTAAAAATTTTTGACTCGTTACCTTTTGATGCGATAATGAAGGCAGTTAACTCATTAAATCTTGATCCCATTATCTTTAGATTACTCTGCAATTATTCGTATAATAGAAGCATGATTAATCAATACAGATTACTAAAAGTTACAACTGGAGTTTCGCAATGATCAATCTTAGGCCATTCTTATTTAAAATAATATTGGCGAATTTGCTGATGACGTAAATATCGTCTTCCCAATTGATTAAAAAATATGGATACCTCTAAAAATAACAACACTAGTTATGCGTAAATTGAATAGGTGTTTAATATTGCTTTATAGTAAAATATTCAAATGTTAAAAATCGATAATAGGACAGAATTAACTGTTGTTTTCAAGATGCTCTCATGAACGATGTTTCTGAAGAGAAGCTTCAGCAAGAATTCAAGGATTTAGGCACGAGACTTCAGTGTAAAATTCCTGCCGAGAAGCATGTTGCAAGAATTGTTGGCTGCTCTAAGAAAATTTGGGCGTTAATGAAGGGGAAACTATTATTGAATTGAATACAACTACAAATGTTTATTGATCGATCTTGGGATACATAGCCGGTATTTAGGACCCAATAGTAAAAGGTTTATCAAGCAGGATAGAAGCTGTACAAAGAAACGTTGTGAAATATAATATTCCTGTGTTCGGCACCATATAAACAAGAAGACTATAATTTGTATCACTGCACACCTTATGGTTTACGAGATGGAGCTACTGTTTAAAATTATACCACTTGAATCAATAGGCAGGTGTCTACATTACTTCCAAAAATGAAGATCCATGGAGCAGAAACTTGATTTGGACAATCGTCGATCACACCGTCGTTTGTGGGAAACCTCGAGGAAAACATTTTATCTTTTACAAGGTTTTTTAGGAGTTTACAATAAATTGCTTAAGGGGCTTAGAGAAAATCTCCCTACTAAAACGCTTGTTAAATTGTTATTCAATGAACTTGGTAAAATGCGTAATTCTACCGATCTTCTGAATTTTGATTATGACAACATGTTTCCGTGGTTAAACCAAGGAGCAGGACAATAGTGGTCTGTAAAATATCTTTTGGAGAGACGTGTATATTAAATAAAAGAACATTTGTTGTTATATTAATTGATTTACTTTATTGAAGACGTTATACATTGTATTGACATTTAGCTGCTAGTCATTGTTTTCACTCACACAAACACCCCCCCCACACGCCCACACCCACACCCACACCCACATACACCTGCTTAGATTTTTACCTTGATCGTTCCACTGATCGGACTAGATGGCCTTTTTTGTAAAAAGTGAAAATAATTTTTATTTTCTATCAATTAGTGAATGATTCATTACCTTATATCGTATTGCAATGATTATACGAATTTAAATTTCTGTTTTATCGAATTTTTATAAAAATGAATCATCATTCCATGTTCTAATGAATATATATCCGATATAAATTCTTCCCAGATGTACATATTTTCATACGTACATTATATTTGAATCCAAATAAATAGTTCTAATTTTAATTTAAATAAAGAAATGACAACAAAAAAACAACTACGCTTTAGATGAGGCTCTTTTAATAACTCAGCTCCGTTTTTTACCAATTATCGGCACATACCCTGTTGTGTTGTTAATCATTGTAGCACCATTCGATTCATTCAAATAACTTGAACAAAATGGCTGCGGAGTCAATAGTTTCTTGGCGCAAGACTTTGAAGAATTGGTTCGCTTAGGAAAGGACGACGTGGTTGTGAAATTTGTCTGATTTCCTTCTTGAGACGTAGACGTCGGTTCGTTTAGCAGGTTCAGCATTAACGAAATCCCGTTGCCAAGAAGGGATTTCAATTTCGATGGTGTCGTCGGTGCAAATCTCTTTTGCCGTTCCGTTAAGCGACGTTGTTTTGTGTTGGCATTGTCTCCATCCCATTCATTTTCAGCTTCGATTTCTCGTTTCTGTGTCTCCGCAGCTGCAAATTTACAAAAGACAGTAGTTTTTATACAATTTCCTGCATATTAGCGCAAATATGAATAAAATTTTTTGAAACGATAATATCAGAAATCTGAATGTTTTAACAGTCAATTACACGTTTTATACGTTTCGCAAATCACGCATTAATACCGGAAACATCCCGTGCGTCAGCGAAAAGCGCAATTTCATGAAAATAGATACACGTCTGGAGCCAATTAAAATAAATAGAATAATGCAAGCATGATGCTTGCTGTTATGTTAAATGTTGAATTAGAATTGTCGTATATTTTTAGTTTGGCTATCTGTTTCGTGATTTTTAAACCTTAGAATGAAGCCTAAAATCACACCATGCTTTCGGAAGCAAAATCAAACTCCATGAAATGTAAGTAAACCAACCTAAAAGGTTTACTACATCCATACATATGCTGCATTGAATGCCTGTGTTGCAGCTGTTAAGGATATGTAAAGCTCGTGTATTTGGTCTGTTAAAAACCAGAATGCCAGAACATAAAAATATACAAAGGGACGAAATCGTTAAACTCTTAAGCAATTGCCTTCAAAATTCCTCGGAAGTTTGCCGTATTATAACGAGAATTGTGGCCACTGTCACTTTTCTTTCTTTTATCGACGTTCAATCGGTAATACAGTCTATGATATCAACGATCTAGTGCAACATAAAAGTGTCACTTCTATGAGAGTGCTTCTGTTTAACCTCTGATACCTGCTAGGATCACATAGATAGCTTTGATCTCGCTAGCTCTGGCCGTTAGTGTGCAGCTTGGGATTAATTATGCAGCTGGACAATATATACACGTATGTTGGAAGTAATCAAGGTGAAAAGTGTGTAATTTTCACAGAAACCAACCGATATCGCTGACAGACGTTGGCTACGGAAACTACCGAAATAGTTTAGCGAATATACCAGGGCCTAATTCTGTAGCAAATGATGGAAAGCAGAAACCGATAGCAGTCAAAATAAAACGCACAATGAATAAAATTATTCATCAGAGTTAAAGAAACAGAACCGCTCGGTATACATATTATATTGAGGTAGCTTTGAAGCTATATTGTCAAAGACTTTATATAAAGTTAGCTCTACCATTGCAGGTTTACACATTAGTCTAGGAGATTGTACCGTCCTATTTTCCCACATTCCTCACATAAATATATAGTGGGTAAAGGGCGTAATACCGGCTACTACTGATGAGTCGCCAGTAAGCACTAGAGGAATGTGCACTTGAAATTATACTTTCCGTCCATTTTGGCTTTGGATTATCCCTAAAGTCATATTTGAACTCATTTGTTACTACTGATACGCAAATGCATATATATATATATATATATATATATATATATATATATATATATATATATATATATATCGCTACCAGTTCACCATTCTTTAAATATAAAGTTTAGTTTTCATATATATATATATATATATATATATATATATATATATATATATATATATATTAGTTCTACGCCACAAACTGTATCTAACTGTTATATATTTATTCAAATTGCCAAAACTTACGTTTGCCTATGCACACATGAATAATATTATTAATTTTATTTCGGTTTACATTCCACAGAAGTTACATAGAATATTATTTATTCCCGTATTGTTGAAGCTACCGAAAATCTGCTAGATATTTCGAGTTCTCTTTTCCGAGAATTTTATCAGATGTGGTCACATACTCATAGGAAAAATAATGAAAGAACAATAATAATTTCAATGAATTTTTTCATACTTTCTTGAGAGATTTGTTTTCGTCTTATTATAGTTGTACAAACTATAGTCAGCCTTTCAATGCAAGAGTACACCAATAATTTACTTCTCGCAGCTCTTGTTTTAATATAAAAAATAATCTGTATTAATTGAATAAACAGTGTCAACACCTTCGCTAAATTTAATTTAAAAGATTATTGTCGTTTTGTATAATTTGTCCTCTACACAAAAAAACTTATAAATTGTGACTCTTATAGTCTGCCAATTGTACACTCGATATTTATGGACTCCTTTACTTTTCAATCACATTTAAGTGGTTTTAAAATGTCGGCTAACTAATATATTTTATCGTATGATAATAAAACTAATAATGATAACAATAATGACGATGACAACATTAATAATAACAGAAAAAAACAACAATAATAAATCACTATTACTTCGTAAACTATTCTTACTAATAATAAGAACAGAATACTGCTACTAATAAAACTGCTACTAATACAACAACTACTACTAATGCCCCAAAAAAACGTATACTATTACTACTAATAATAATACTAATACTATTATTATTACTACTACTACTACTACTACTACTACTACTACTACTACTAGAAATCAATAATAATAATAAAAACAATAATGATGATGATCGTAACAATGATGATGAGGAGGAGGATGACGACGATGATGATGATGATGATGATGATGATGATGATGATGATAATAATAATAAAATCAACAAAAAATATAAAAATACTAGTACTACTACGACTAATAATAATAATAATAATAATAATAATAATAATAATAATAATAATAATAATAATAATAATAATAATAATAATAATAATAATAATAATAATAATAATAATAATAATAATAATAATAATAATAATAATAATAATAATAATAATAATAATAATATAATAATAATATATAATAATAAATAATAATAATAATAAAAAAAGTAATAACGATTTTAATAATTAACATAATATTCAAAATAGTAGAAATGATAGCAATAATAATAATATTAATAAAATTATTACTAATAATAAAAGTAACAAAAAAAAATCATAAAGGAGATAGTTGTAACAACAAATTTACTAATACTACTATCAATATTATTGCTAATAATACTAAAGAATCACTAATAATAATAAGAGAATAATGGTACCACTAATAAAAATTATACTAATAATAATGATGATAATAGTAATAAAAGTAACGAGGATAATAAAAAACAAAGAAAAAACCATAATATAAATAATAGCAATAACAAGAAAATTACAAATACTTCTACTAAAAATATTAATAATACCATTAATAATAATAACAGTGACAACAATACTTCTAATACAACCATTACTTCTAGTGATAATAATTATACCAATCATAACAGTAATAATAATTGCATTAATAACAATAAAGATAAAAGTAATATTAATAATAATAAAAATAATAATATTAAGAAAACTAATATCAATAATAATATTAAATTCAGTAATTATAATAGAACAAAAAAGAATATTCATAATAATTAAATAATAATAAAAGTAACAAAAATTAACAATCATGAAATTAATAGCAATAACAACAAAAATGATAATACAAATGCTAATAATAATAACAATTTAAGTGTCAATAATAGTAATAATAACAGTGACAACAATATTACTACTACTACAACTAGTGCTAATAATATCAATAAAAATAGCAATAATAATAGTGACAACAATAATATCATTAATAATATTAATATCATTAATAAGTAAAATAATAATAATAAAATTATCATTATTATTATAAATGTATATTAAGATAAATAATATGAATAATAATAATTGTAGTAATATTAATAATGATTGTAAAAAAATTTTTTCATGATTTCAAGGTGGCAAACTTTAAATGAAATCAAACAATCAATGATCGCGCTGATGGTGGTAACAATTCTTTAAATCAAGTTTGCTAGCTTGAGTAAAACAATCCATTGTATTTAACCAGTCGTCGAACAACAGCAAAACTACCGCCAGTCACACGTTTTGCTTTGTTGTACGAAGTCCGGTTAAATACAATGGAATTGGTGTTTACTTCAAGCTCGCAAACTTGATTTAATGACTTAAAATGAATTCATTAAAACAATTGAATTGTTTATGTAGTTCGAAATAATGCAACAATAATAGAAATTAGCAGTTCTACTTATCCAGAGCATGATAAAAGCAACAAAGTAAGAAATTCAATTTAAAAATCTATAAGAAACTCAAATATTATATTGATTTATTTAAACGTGAGTTAAATGAAAAACTAAAAAACAACCTTACGCGCATTAAATGAAAGTGATTGATAATCATTCTCCTCCTCTGATATATCTCCCCGAAGTTTAGCGGGAGTTAGCGTTGCGCAACGCGCGTCATTTTCCACGTCAGGCGTACATATGAGTGAATCATCGTCTGTCTCGTCCTTTCGTATATTATTCGACTTTTTGATAGTGTTCCCTTTTAATGACTCATCTATTGTAATATTATAAACACAACTGTCATTGTCTTGCGCACTCATAACTTTAACTGAGGCGTCATCTGCAGCATGACTTTCTGACGGTGACGTCGTCGATGAAATTTGAAATTGAGCGGCCTGCTCACCCACAAGACCAGAATAGCATCTGAGAGGAAAATAAGATTATGCAATGTAATTTTATAGGTATTTGGTATAGGTAAGTTTGAAAGGCAAAAAATATAGAAAAATGTAGACATGGAGAGTGCGAAATAATGAAAGAACCAATCAATTTACTGCGTCACCTCCAGTTCAAGCTCAATGCCTGAACAAGCATATATATATATATATATATATATATAGATATTGCAGACATTGTATGACTGGAAATGTTGGCTGCACAATTTCTATACTAGAATATATATATATATATATATATATATACTTATATAGCAATACGTGGTAAGAAACATTCATATCTATTTTGCGCTAGTTTGCTAAGAATACCGAGGAAACACATTTATGTAGTCAATTGGCCAATCTTGTTTAGACGAGTAATTTTAGTTAATTAATGTTAAAATTACTGTTATCTTATTATTGTCGATACACCCACATACCGAAATGCAGAACAACTCTATACAAGTACGTAGGACAAAAAATTTTGCTCTTCGATTTTGTATAATTTGGAACAGCGTTGTGGGTTCTCTTAAAATGTGTCCTGATAAGACGGCACGAAATGCCAGGCTGATGAAAAAAATCTTCCTTGCATCATATAATAATAATAAAGACCACAACAACCAATAAAGTTGTGCATGGATCAACGTGTTGAGATATAACGTGTTTTTAAATTGACCCGAGTGTCATTATACTAACTACCAGGCGAATATTCTTTAAAATCAAATTTTCATATAACTGCAAAGTTGACTTGTACCATATCAACGAAGCACTCCATGTTTAGTCTCTTAGAAATCATTTTGAGGTAAATTCTGTAATAACACTAAACATATTTTAGATTTTGTCTACCGTAGTCTTAAGTATTCACAACTAGAACTTACGTCGAAAGTAATTCAACGAATGTGAAAAGTTTGCGTATCTTTTAATAGGTAAAATCACTCTTACTAGATTAAGCAGATGCAAATACACGATTACCATCAGATTTAGAAAACAATATACTTCGCCTTCTCAGCAAAGAATAGTAATAATTTGTTAAATATTACATCACTTTCAGGTCTACGCATGAGTAATTCAAACGTTTTCTTATCACAAAAACACGTAACGGATCATTTTATACTCATTGGTATTCAACTCAACAGCCGCGTGTGAAACGTTTAACAGATCTGCCTAGTTTTGCGAAGCCATGACCAATTTTTATTATAAAAGTTAATCGGATGGTACAACATTCACTAGTTAATTAAGTAATTAATATTTAGATAGAATCATAGGATGTAAATTACATTGAAATTTATTTGACACCTCACAATGTTTAAATATCCAAAACAAATATATTTACTTTTAACAAAATTAGAAAAGATTTCGTTGGTTATAGGTGTGTTTCAAAATTATGCTGAATGATTAAATTTTATTGTACCTTGCACAACGCTGTTTATAATTGCTTTTTTCCGCATTTAGCTTATGCGGGAAAATTGATAATACTCGTAGGTATTTAAAATCCTGAATCCTTTACATTTCTAGGTGTAAATTTGATGTTTGGCATTGATTGATGGGCTCTCACTTGTACCTTCACTATGAAGCCACCCATGAGCTGCTTGTCTGAAAATTACGTTGGAATCGGACTTTCAGAATTTTTCCGAATTTTCGAGACTTCATTTGTAGTCCAATCTCCAGGGTTGACACTATAATCTTAGGAAATAAAACAACTTATCCACAATTGCCACAAGTTGTCTTTTATTCGTGTGAGTATGGTGTCAACTCTAAAAATGGGACTAGAACTAAAGTCTCGGAAATTCTGATTACAACGTCATTTTCTGACAAGCAGGTCATTGGCACTTCATAGTGAATGGAAAAGTGAGAACCCATTAACCAATGCCAAACACCAACTGTGCACCTGGAAATGTAAAGGATTCAAGATTTTACCGACCTATGAGTGCTATCAATTGTCTCGCACAAGCAAAATGCGGAAAAAAAGCATTCTGAATGATGTTCAGCCAAAGTATTTACGTTTTTTCATAGCTATTCCTCATTGCAGATATTTCATCAAATTAAACATGGTGAAGTTATACAAATGATACAAATATGTACATTTCATGTAACCAGAAGATTAGATATGTTGGAAAATGCAATCCATATTTTGCACTGTAGCTTTATTCATACGGGCAAATTTTTTGACGTGGCCAGAACAGCTGCAGACAAGAATTATACTCACGACCCAATGGGTCACAGGCATGAGGCAGATCCTCTAAGTCACGTGACCAAAAAATTACCTGTGGTTTTATGATTCGCATCAACATTACTTTTATATTGTGCGCTTCAAACGGACACGCCTTAGTACTACTTTCAACACGAAACTTTGACTTGCCAGCTATAATCTGTCATTATAGGACTGACGCATGTCAATCGAGGATGAGATAATGAATTGTAGTAATTCGGCAAGATCTAAAAAAATATACTGTTCCTATTACCTTGACATTGCGTAATATGGGAGATGTATAATATAGAGTCATATATGTACATATACGTTTGTACCGTACTATGACATGAAACAGAGACATATTGATTTTTATGTGCAATGTCTTAAGTGGTGCATACAGAAGCGTGAATAAACCACATTAGTGCAATAACAAACTTGCAATACGCAGTTGGAAAATTCGGCTGAGATAATAAATTTTGGCTATTTGTTCGATTTTTCTGACTACTTGAGAATAGGCCGTTCACATTTGGCTTAATATATTGATAGTTTAGCTAAGCAGCAGAACGCTCAAATAGAAAACAAACTTAGACACCTTCCTTGGAAAGCAATGCCTTATATTACGTAATCGGCCAACGGTAATAATCTTGATATAATTATTTGAAAACTGTCAACTACTCACAATGCTGGCGATGAACGCGTGAGCCCACCTCTCGTACTCGTTTTACAACTTCGCATGAAATGGTCAGTTTGTACATGTGCCGGGAAATGGAGTGGACAATAATGATCCTGAACACTTTGAACAGATTCGCTGCCACTCTGGTCGACTTCGTGTGACTTGTTAGTATTTAGGCAACTGTCTAATTTGACGTCCGCATCTACCTCATTTTGATCACTCTTTTCACCTCCTTTCTGTCGGGCGCCGTTTCGCAACATCATCCACCATTGCATTGACATTTTAAATCCGGTTGACTTTGATGTCTGGATAGGACACGTACACTTACATTCATTAACAACATTTGCCGTGCCGTCTCCAGCAGATGCAGAGCCAATCAAGCCTGCTGAACTGATCGTTGCAGGATTTGACTGAGGTTGACATTTTTCAGCTGAACTTCTGTGCGAGGCGACACGCCGAACTCCCACACCGAGACGTTTCGTCATGGATGCGCCTCGTCGAATGCCTGAACCGGACGTTGTGCTTAAAGATGCACTGGATGAATTTGTTGGAAACTGGTCACCTTCGCCCACTTCAGATCCTGTGTCTGACCATTTGAACGAGAACACGCGATAAAGATTGATTATTAAATGGTTAAAATGCGTATGATTTTAGAAGCTGGATGAGGTACTCAAAAAATTGTACCGAAGCGTTGCCGGTCAACGAAGATTAGATCGCATCTCATTTCCTGTGGTTAATATGAATGATGTTGAATCTTTCGGAGGAAAGGGATAAATCAGCACCCAGCCACAACAAAGACAAACTCAATGCGAACTTGGAAATGGAGATCGTTCTAAACTTTGCGAAACTGATAGTGCAAATCTACCTCCTTTGAAAGAAAATCGTGGATACTCTAAAAGTATTGATGAAGTTGGTTCCCCGAAGGAAATAGACGGGATTGCCAACAGCAATGCATATATTATGATTTCAAAAGGCTGAGATGCGGATTTATATCATCGTCTACATGAATGGCATATCCACTGCCCAACTGATTTGCAGTCAAGAAGAAATATCAATTTTGAATCTTTCATCGCATTAACGAAATTTCATAAACTAGGAAATCGATTGTAATTTGAATTGAGAAATAAGTCGTGCATAGAAGCATATATCTATAATAAAATAGGTATATATCTCAGCTGGGAATAACACATTTACGCTTCAAAACATTATTTATTAATAACTTGATATTAGAAATAATTAAAATTCGCTGAATTATCATTTATATATAAAAAAACTTAAATTCCAATTTTGATAACAGCAGTTATTTAGTTACGTAAAGTGGTCTGAGTTGGATTAAACACCAATCCAAATTTTAGATCAAACTTACAGCATAGCAAAATAATTTTAAAAAGTAGTTTAATCGCTAGAAACCAGCCTGTGGAGTAGAGACTCATATCAGCCTCCCATTACATTTTGTAGGCTTGGTGATTTAATCCTCATTTGTCCCTTTTCACAGTACATGTCACACATATTCAATCACGTGATTGCCTGTAACTGACAGCAGATATTATTTGCTGTGCATCTGGTTAACAAATCTAAATAGTGCTTGACCAAATTTCTCTTTCTCTCTCTCTCTCTCTCTACACACACACAAACACTTAACTTTTATTACCACCCGAAAAATCGTTAATTGCTTAAATTTAACAATATCCGGTTTCTAAATTTCAAATGGATTATAATAAGCAAATTTCAATAAATATCAAATCATTTGAAGAAATATCCCGTTTTCTCAACTAAACTAAACGTTCACGTTTAGTGCAATCTAAAACGCACATTTGTAGTTAAGTAACAAATGTCTCGACATAGCATCAATAGGCACTGTCAAAGTCAGAAGGAGAAAGTTTGCAATCAAATTAATTTCTACATTTCGCGCTTGCTGTATACTATTTAGTAAGAACCAGCACTACGCCGAAGGCCAACAGGATGTTTGATCAAACAGATTTATCAAAACGTCAGTAGTTATTGTTTATTTTAATTACGGTTTCTTAGTCGCGTTTGAAATATCTTTAATCTAAGTTGTCCCAGATAACGCTTTAATACGCATACACTAATAAGATTACACTGACCGATTGTCAAACAATATTTGACCAAATATCTAATGGAGTTCCGGAATAGTGTTAGTTACGCGTATTGAAATGACGATATGCGCGAAATATATACTTTGATGGTATTACGAGCTTTTATTTTGTGGACTTTGGTATCTCCTATTTCACCGTATGCAATTACTTATTATTTGGGAACCCAAACCTAATAAATAAATGGGTATATGTTAGTTCCCTGCAACCAAGAATATACAAGCTTTGGGAATCATCTGATCAATTAACTGATGTCATCAGTAATGCAATTTATACGGAATAAGACAAACGATGAAAATTCATTGTTATATACTGTTTGTAACATCCAATTGTCCCACGTGCCTCACCCAAACAAATAATGAGTATAGGGCGTAGTACGGACTCCCACTGATGAATCGCCAGTAAGCATGAAACGCATTTTCACATGAGAATATACCTTTCGTTCATGCCCAATTTGGCATATCCTACTGGTCCTATTTAAACTAATATTTTACTGAGTTCGCAACACCTAATGCACTATTGAAGATGCAAATTTATATCAATGCGTAAAGTGGACTTTGTTTTAAAGGTTTGGTTGATTTATGAAGGTGGTAACTGCCCGAATGAACAGCGTTTTGTCAGAAGAACTTGAAAAATTGACATAGGAGGCGATTTCCTAAAATTGTATGCTTTATATCTAAAAAAGGACACCTTACGAGATGGGCAAATAAGGTTTTGGATTAAGGCATCGTGGAAAACCCGTTGAGTACAGTTTAAATACAAAACCCTTGGCAAAAGGTGTCATTAAGTTTTCGTCAATATATTCACCCTGTGGTTTAATAATGAGTTCAAAGCATAGAGAAAACAATAAATTAAACTAGAAACTAGTATAAATAGAGCCCGTGGCAGTATTTAAAAGCAAATGAAATAGCCTTCCCATCAATCTATCCATATGTATATGCCATTTCAATGAAATCTCAACGTACAACCCATTTAGAATTTTATTATTTATCCATTCAAATCTACACTGTGTAATGAAATAAATATAAGTTCACAAGCACTGAAATTATTGACACATAATGGACGAACGATGAAAAACATTGTTCAATTAGGTTCTTTAAAACACCTCGAAAGGATTCATTGTAGTTCTGCTGGAATGGGAGCAAAAATCCAATTAGTGTCGGTTTAACAGGATACACACGAGATCTCGTTCACAAAAATTTGAACGAGAAGACATAGCAGAATTTGAAGTCACCACTGTAGTTGACAAAGCCGAATCGACAAAAAGCGAAAAATAAAGAAGGACCATTAAAACTAATAATATATCACAAAAATGTGTTGTGATAAAGAAAGATTCGAATGAAATGGATTAGAGTTTTAATTGCTCCACGATACCTTACGGAAGATAGCTGATGAACATATATAGAGCTAAGCAAAAAGCATGCAAAAGCACTTCAGCAATTACACAACGGCTGGTACAATCGAAACAAAACACAGGATAAGTAGGCAGGGTCCTACTCAACACAGTTGACAGGATTGGTTTCAGTTAAAATGAAAGTGAGCTAAATCAAATATTACACCTGAAACAGCAAAACAGAAAAATGCCCCGAGAGTGAAGAGAGATATGCAAGTAAAAATACTGCATGGAAAAGATGTATGAAACATGACATTTCTAGTAGAGATAGTCAGCATACACAAATCGAGGTACCAATTACAGTGTTTTTTGTGCACTTTACAGGCTCGGTATATTTTGTACATAGTGATCCGGCTGTTAAGTTACATTGTCGAAAACTATATATAAAGTTAACTACATTAGTGGTACAATACAAGAATGGTGTAGGAGATTATACATTACTTGACCAAATTAATATTGAATATAGGACGTAGAACCAGTCCCTACTAATGAGTCGACAGTAAGCACGAAACGCATGTGTACATGAGATTATATTTTAACAACTTTTTGTTACGTAAGTAATATATATATCTATAAAATTATATATATATATATATATATATATATATATATATATATATATATATATTCATAAGTACCGTGACCACGTGCAAAGATAAAGGAAATTTTATCAGATACAAGCACCGTTTCCTCTAATTTTTCTCCTATGGTTGTAAGTTTATATATATATTAAATGGAAACAAACAGCAAATTTACTTGGATATGTTGTGAAATAAGATAATGACTAAAGAATTTTGTGCATCGCCTTCAGTTCAAGCTCTTTGTTCGAACATGCTTTTACTGCATGCGTAAATCAGGCTGAAGTCTTTTATCCAAAAAGATTCATATCTGGCTAACTAATTTCTATTATATTACCTAGTAATTATCTAAAAGGTGACGTTTGGAGTGAATAAGTGGAAAGTTTCAACAATATTTACGCAAATACAGAGAGGCATTTCCAATTTCATTTGAAACATGATAAGTGGTTGAGGCAAATTTCAAGAGGATGATCAAACGAAGAAATTTACATAAAGATACCATTGAAGTAGAACACCGTTTGGCTCAAAAAAAGGGAAGTTTGAAGCGACATTAACACGTTTATTGCAGATAAATTACGAATATTATCTAGAGTACAAAATCTGCGTTCTCCATTAATTATAGATAAACAGCCGTTAATGTCGACTTCAAATATATTATATCAATATAAATGCATGTTGTCGATCAAATGACTTAGGTAAATCGACCTGGCAGTTTATTACCCTGATGAAAACGCCAATTCAAATAAATTGGTGAATACACGTTTGTAATTGCATAAAAAACCATTAAGACCTCGTGTGTATGTTTTCCAAGCGTGTCATTTGAGCCAATTACTAAATGCGACAACATAAATGAGTTCGCAACATAGTAAGCTCTGTGGATAAAATTAGACAGCCAAGTTTATAAAAGCAGAATAAACTAATACTGAATGCGATGCATGCAATTGATGGGTCGTTCACTTAATTCACACTTTCCTCAAGTTTATATTTTCTATATTGCTTTCCTTTCAATATATATATATACGTGTGTGTGTTTTTGTGCATATGTGTGCTTATTTTTAGATACATAAGAAAAAAATAAGAATGGTATTATGAATGAATATTGCTTATTAATTTTTTGCACTGTGAATTATTTATGTTATTCGGTATTCGGTATTGCGTACGTGGATTGAAATTTGTAAAAAGTGAACCAGATCGACATATCAAAGTCAACATGAACGAAAAGTATAATCTCATGTACACATGCGTTTCGCGCAAAATGGCGATTGACAAGTGGGATCTTGTGTTATGCCTTATAGCATATATATAGTGGGTAATTAAGGTAGTATAGGCATCTACTGTTGAGTCGTCAGTAAGCACAGAAACACATGTGTAAATGAGATTATACCCTTAGTTCTTGCTGAGTTTCGTTTATCCTTCTGGTCATATTTGAAATAATTTGTTATTAGGTGCGCAAGACAATTGCATAAATATTTGTTTTCCACAGCAAACAGTATCTAACTGTTATATTTTCAAATGAAAGATGTCCTGATTACCGCGAAATGTGATAACTGATATCGATCAAGGCCACAGTAACAGGTGTTCAGAAGTAGTTGTAATTCTCAATTTTGGTGAAATTTTGTTGGTACCATGTGCTAATTCGGCAACTATAATGTAGGTATCAGGTATTAGCACAACAACCATAGTGTTGGTACCCCTTTATAGACTCGATATATATATATATATATATATATATATATATATATATACATATATATATATATATATATATATATATATATATATATATATATATATATATATATAGTGAGTTGGCTTTGAAGTCGCATTTTTTCGAAGACGTAATATGAAGTCAGTTCTACTACTGCAGGTTTGCACCTTCGTGTGGAAGATTATACCGTCCAATTGTCCAGAATTTATCACCAAAATATATAGTTGAAATATGACGTAATTTCGTTTCCTACTGATGAGTTGCCAGTAAGAACGTAACACAAGTGTAAATGAGAGTAAAAATCTCGTTCATGCTGAATTTGGCTTTTTCTTGTTGTTCTGTTTTAACAAATTTTTTACTACGTATGTAGTTCCTGAGAAATAACTTTTTCCAAGTTTTTCCAAATCATAATATATATATATTTTAGCTTTTTAGAACCACAAATATATGAAAATTCTTAATTCTTTCCTAGTTGCCTTCCTCGGTGAATCCTTTTTGTTTGATTGCAGTTAAATTATTAGGCTAAAATAAATGAAAGGCTTGCGATTCATTATCACTAATCGATATTCAGAAGTAGGCAGAATATGGTTTACCTCAACCGAACAATTTTAAGACGTGTATCTTCAACGTACCGTACACCGAGTGGCCTTCATGCCAAGTCAAACCTGCAGAATACTTCCTTGCAGCACGTTTTCCGCTTCTTGCCCCGTCGATGTCATTATCTTCATCGACCTCATACCCTTCTTCTTCTTCTGCAAGCCGGTGATTGTTGCGGACATTTGACGCACTGGATAGTTTCACATATTTCCTGTTTTTATTATCAACCGACGACCAACCAGATGGGTTAGACACTTCGCTACACATAATGCGTAGTGTCATTTCGGACAACTGAGCTAAAAGTTTGATGCAATCCGGCAGGACACGCATTAGCGTGGCGATAACTTGAAGTTCTCGAATGCGTTGATCACTGAGTTCACCAGTGGCAAGCGTTTCTCCGGCGGTCAAAACAAGTCCAACTGCACTCGCCAGTTGATCTGCATTCACACTCGTGCAATCGTTTGCCTGGCTACTCTGCAAATGAGCAATACAAAGAAAGCAAGTGAAAGTTATTATAAAACTATTCAATACATTTAAAGAGTCAGATGAGAAAGCGAATACCATTATGCAATCCTAAATAACATCGGAAGTAAATTGAATTAAATTTAAAAAAATTCGGACTTGTAATGAGAAAAATTTCTATTTTGAACCTGTCGCGCAGCAGTCAAACTTCTTTCAGCTACGTTTTTGACGCGTTTATACCTTCCATGTTTAGTCTCGGTGCACGACAGAAAACAGTATATCGGGGATCGAACATAAATGCATAAATAAATTTCAGAAAATAGGAAATGTGCTTTTCAGCCGCAATACTATAACAATAATTTTACTAAGATAAAATCTGGGCTGCACAGCTCTAGTGTGTAGTCACGATTATTGACGTGATTCCATTTTTACATTCGAATCATCTTATTAAACGCGGCGAAACCGGCAGTTGTGCTGTTTTTGTGATTGCTAAGAACTTATGCAATTGACTTTCAATTTAAATTTAACTTATGTGAAATAACTGACTTCCAAGATATTTTATAAACATTGCGATCCGATTAAAATAAATGATTCTTTTGAAATGCGAGCTTTAATAAAATTCGTTGTACCCTTCCTGTGTGCAAAAACAAAAAAAATTATCAGATACAAGAAACATTTCTTTCTCATATCCTTATCAAGTATCTACTAATGAGCATATCTTTATATATAAATTGGAAATCAAAACAAGATAGAAATATGTAAACATAGAGAGAGTGTGAAAAATGGAAACCAATCAATTGCGTGCGTCACATCCAGTTCAAGCTCAATGCATGTACATGCTTCTTTGTTTATCCATAAGGCTTCGTATGTGGCTAGCTCCCTTTTTTGCATTTAGTAATTACTTTGAATGCTACGTCTGGAGAACATACGTGAGATGTTTCGATGATGTGTTGCGCAATAGCAGACGTGTTCTCTCATTGCAACTTAAACGCCTGTTTTAAATCAAATGGTGAATACACGTCTGCTATTGCGCAACACATTATCAAAACATCGCACGTATGTTCTCCAGACGTAGCATTCAAAGTAATTACTAAATGAAAAAACAAAAGGGACCTAGCCACATACGAAGCCTTATGGATAAACAAATTGCAGCCGGAGTTATGCAAGCAGAAGAAGCATGTTCAGGCATTGAGCTTGAACTGGATGAACGCACGCAATTGATTGGTTTCCGTTTTTCACACTCTCTCTATGTTTACATATTTCTATCTTGTTTTGCTTTCCAATTTATATATAAAGATATGTTCATTAGTAGATACTTGAGGAGATATGAGAAAGAAATGTTTCTTTTATCTGATAAAATTTATTTTTGTTTTTGCACACATGAAGGGTACAATGAATAAAATAGAACTGATGTTTTTTGTAAGTCCGCACACGAGATTGATGTAAATGGAGTGAGGCAGAGAGAGTCTGCGATATAGAGAAACGTCCAATAGTCTATAAGCATCGGATCGAGTTTAAGCTAAATACCCACTAATGCTTTGCAGCTAGCAGAAATCCGGCTGCAAACTGCCTATCCGTAGTTCATCACAAATTGCTAGCTCGCCTTACTTATTGCATTTGGTAATTATTTTAATATCAATATCTGGTGAAAATACATGCGTAATTTCCATAATTTGTTGCGCAATTGCAAATTTGTCGTCACGATTAACTTTAATGCAGACAAATTAATTTTATACGCCAGTTCGATGACAATTTTCTCTGGCGTACTGATAAATAATATTTGAGATACACATTAATGGCTTTGCTGGTAAAGCCAAGCGCAAACTCACGGTTTACAAATAGAGTAAAAAGAAAAGTTCTATTAAAATGATGTATATATATATATATATATATATATATATATATATATATATATATATATATATATATATAGGTCTGCAATTTCAAAAAGTATTTTTTACTTCAAAATTCTGAATACAATAAGAGTAAAAAGTCAGTAGTTAATGAAGTATTGTGGATAAGCAAACCAGAGACCGGTGTATATAAGCCAAAAAAGCGTGCACGGTAATTCAGCCTATACTGGAAGTGATGTATGCAAACTAATTTTAAAACGTTCAAAACAAATCTATGTGAACAATTAGCTGTTTAAAGTTGCCTGAAATGCTAGAAATTCAACATACGCTATTAAAACGAATCATTCGTAATCGCATATTAGGTAATGCGTAACCTGGTAATAGATTAGTTCAAATATGACCAGATAGATAAACGAATGACGGAAGGTGTAATCTCATGTGCGCATTCATTTCGTGCTTGCTGGCGACTCATCAATCGGAGTCGGTATTACACCCTTTACCTACTATAAATTTGGGCATGGAATGTGGGGCAATTACACGGTACAATCTCCTATACGAATGTTGAAACCTGCAGTGGTGGAGCTAACATCATATAACGTCATCTACAATGCGACTTCAAGGCCAATAAATATGAATGTATAATATCTAGGAATGCGCACCTTCGTGATCGTTTGCAACGAACATACAATTCTGATTAGAATTGTATGCAAAGATTCGACGATTTATAAATTTACCTTCTATCCTAAGAAGAAGAGATGCTCCTCCAGTATCCGATGCGTAGCTCCTCTAGCAGTAATAACATCTCCTCAATCTGTCACATATTGGGAACAACGCGGTTAGAAAAGAAGGGCCACTCCTATTTTATTAAGTACCCAATTTCAAAACTCATAATTTTCATGAGTAAATAAAAGGCCACTAGAATAGGTAACCTCCACTCAGAAATTCAAAAGATTGGAAGAATGTTTCGTAACACAAATCATGGCAAGGAATCCGTGGAAACTAAGTAAAAAATGTTCAGTTATCGTGTCTATTTATCTATCGCGATATCTGTGTGCCCTGAGTTGGATCAAAGAGGATCCAGTGTTATGATTAAAATAAAGTCATTTAAAGTGGGCCTAGGAAACATGGCTAACTCAGAAGTAGTTCTGACCGGAATTGCACTGAGTAGGCCCTAATTGTGCATTCCATTTTAATATGCAGTTTCGTCAATAACTTAAAAAACTCACTGTCATTGCTTTAATTGATAACTGAGTCGTCCTCGGTTCGGTAGCGCAAAGTGTTATGAAAAGCTATGTTTAATAACGGCCAACTGGCTCAAATTGTTCAATTCATCGGTCAGTTTTTGAATCAGCATTGCGTCTGATTGAAAGTCTCGTGATTTGCTCCGGAAGTTGACAAAAATATATCATTTCAGTATATTACCGAGGCATTTTTTACTCAGGTAGAGGTGAAACATATTAAGATATATAACTGAGGCCAGCCTAATGACCGCGAATAAACTGACGATGCCGTTATATTAGCAAAACGAAAGAAAGGCAGCAGAATGCCACTAACACTTTTAATAAATTATTTATATTGTGTTGTTTACAAAATAAATAAATCGAGAACGTCGCCAGTCAGTTTTTTTTCGACAGCTAAGATCGTGGCAACCGCCATTTTATTTCAGGTGTCGATGAATTAGTCTAACTGGAGCTTAACTGTCACTATGAAAACCGGCTTCTGCCAAAATTTTCTGACGTAGTATTTTATGGTGTAAACCGCTCTGAAATATCCGATCTATTTCATAGCGATTCAAGTCAATAGTTGTCCTTTTTATGCGACTGAGCCATGGATGATTCTCGATTTACAAGAGTCAAAAGCAACACAATTTCTCAATTTGGTTAAGTTTATTGTCAGCTAAGCGTCAGGAATTAAGTTTACAAACCGACCATTTTAATCAGGTCACTGTTTGATGTTTCAGCTGCATAATGTCTAGTTAAAGAACACCAATCGCGTTGGCTGGCGTACTATCTGGTAAAGCCAAAACTATATCCTGCTCTTAAGGCTACTAAGGCAATTTCGTATGATGGCTGGCACACGCCGAAAATATAGAACGACCATCTTGTATTCGGAGACTACTTATCGAGATATCCGTCATTTGATTAAACATCACCGTATCTTCACTCACCAAGAAATACAAAAATGGGCAAACACAATGGAAATTAAGTAGCAAACAAGGCATAACAGAAAGATTCGCTTACTTACAAACAGTTCTGTAATCATCAGTTCAAGAACATGAGTTATCTATTTCGGAATTTTGGCACGTCTGTACCTTGGATCATAGAACGTTACCGAAGGAAAAAATATATATTTGTGAGGATAAATTAGGCATTGCCTAAGGTAGGTAAGACAATTCCTTCAGCACACCGTTTTCAACTGTTCTGGGAACTCGTCAAATACTGCCCAGAAATATCCATCGATGCGGTCCGAACCGGTACACATTTTCTTTGACGCATGGAAATCTAAAAACTATGCACCCATAACACATGCCCTACACAATTTGCATTTATATATTAACTTCTATATTTTTAGACAACCTTACATATACATTGATATAATTGACAAAGCCTTGAGGGATATCTACACGAAGCAGTATATAATAAAACATAATCGGTTTTTACTAGGAAATGCCGAGAATTTCCGGATTTTTTGTTGTTATTGATTAGCGATATCGAAACTACTTAAACACTCGCAATTTCGTATCATAACGGCAATCCTTGTTGGCGTTGTAAATATTTTAATTAAAGACGAAACTGTAGGCAATTCGACGGCATGAAGTACCTATATTACACAACCTTTACATTACACCGACAATATGATTATATATTTTTTATAATAAATTCCGTTGTTTATTCAAAAGTATGAGGTAATCGTTTATGAATCAAATTAGCACAATATGTTGCGTTAATTTTGAAACAGTTCTTCATGACTAACATAAGTATCTAAATAATAATTAACTGGGAAATTGTTTATTTACCTTTATTTTCGCGATCAATGCGGAAACTAATTCTTCTGTATGATTTTTGGCATCGACAGCATGATCTATTACAAACATATAAAGGAAATATTAAAATTCCACTGTTAATGAATGGTAATTTCAAATTTAAGAAATATTGTTTAAAAATTCTAAAAAAGTTCATCTGACTAAAAATATTTGTTAAGCATGTTATTTTCGCAAAGATCCGATTGATCCCCATTTCCTAGTACGCATTGAGTTCATCCTCGTGATGACGGGGTTCTGATTCGTCCTCTGAAGTCTTCTTCTGATTATGGAACGCGAAATACCGTTCCGAAACGTTGCCAATCAACGAAAATTAGATCGTACCTTATTCGCAGTGGTTAGTATGAACGTTGTTGAAGCCTTCGGAAGACGAATCAACACCCACCGACCAAAAAGACGAACTCACTGCGTATTTCATAATGTGGATTAATCGGATCTTTGAAAAACTTATATTTAAAAGCGACACCCCACGATCACAAATCGTTGTATCTATCATAGTTACGGCTGCAGTTCGCAACTCTTCAAAAAATATCAGGCATGTCATTGCAGGTTAAATATTCGTATTGCGGAGTTCCTTAGAAGAATGGCTTCAGCCTTTTCAGAAGGAGACATGTTGGTGATTACGTTGGCTGGCTACTCGATCAGTTTGGAACTATCTGAAGAGTATTGCAGCCCAAAGTCATGGAAATTTCCGGTATGACAACCTACGTGTCTTTGATACCCTCTCTCTATAATAAACTCAGAGCCCCAAAGACGCCAAGCTCGTATCTCTTTGGGTGTACTGGTGAACGTCTTATCTATGATGTTCAAGATACCCACTGGGGTTTAATGAATTAGCTTTTAACTCTAAGTCTATCGGGCTTTATCCTACCACCCTCCAGCGATGCCAGTTGGGAACGCAATTTAAAAATTCGCCTCCATGATACAAATATTTTTATTTATTTAACTATGTAGTAGGCACTGAGTACATTTTACGCAACATTACAGCCCAACAGTTTGATCTAGAAAGCAGTTTGGCGCGAAAAACAGAATAATTAAACTGTTTGTCTCTAACCGATCACAATATTTTCGAATCACAAAATAACCTCGTGCTAGCAGAAATTTATGTTGTGTAGCAGAAAATATCATAATTTGCTTTTCCTGATGCAACAGTCAGTTTCGTTGAGTGTTTTCCCATCTTACACAAAGAATTTGCCTCAATGGCTTTGTTGGTTCTTGAGTGGTCCACCGAAGAAGTATTTATTTTAGGTCCGCATATGTATGCAGGCAAATTTATATTTCTTTAATTCACTAACAATCCGTTTCTGTTATGAAATATTAATGATTTACGCCAAGATAAAAAGGAGATTTTAGAAATGGCGGTTAGTCCATGTGTTATTGATTATAATTAAACGAATATTATTTACTCGAGTAGTGAAAACAATTGTTTCAATTAAGCTTGCGATATTGATATAAGGATCAATCCTCTTATATACATATGTTTGTCAGTATAAACTAAGTACCGTGTACTGTTGAAAAGGCGCTTCATCCAGTAGACCGGTTTCTTGCCCATTAAGAACTCTACGCGTACTGCCCAGAATTTGTCGCGGATAGAGCTCGAACATGAGCACATCTGCTACGGAATCTGGTGCTCTGACTAATGAGCCACCTTGCCGTACACTACTAAGCATTTTCAGTTATATACTAACAAATATTTCCTGATTGGCCTTTCCTTTATGAGGAGCCTATATGGCGTACCTTTTGACCTAATGTTCCAACCAACCATCCCTAATCTGTCATTATAGAACAGACGCCACGCTACATGTGTAAGTAGTATTGAAAAGAAAATTTACATAATTCAATGAATATTGGTTGCGTGGGCGATGGTAAAAATTATTTTTTATCAAATTTGCGATATTGATATAAGCAGCAATCACATTATATAAATACATATTTCAGTATAAATTATGTATCTTTTAATATAGTAAAGGCAGTTTATCCAGTAAAAGATTTGATCCAACCCGGGCTCGGACCGGCGACCTTCTGAGTGGCAGGCAGACATGATAACTGCTATACTGGATGAATTGCCTTTTCTATATTATCCAATGCAACTGTATGCATATAAGGAGATTGGTGCTTATATCAATAAAGCAACCTTGATTTAAATAATAATTGATTATTTGCCACTACAAAGTAATATGACCGATTATTTTTAAATTACCGTGAAAACCAAAGGGTATTTTTTTTAAATTAACGGAATAAAACTGTAAAGTAACAGTTACCGTGACAACTGGAGAGTGACTGTGATCTTCGTTCATTAAGCACATCTAGCAAAGTCCATTTTTGGTCGTTTCGTTTTCGACGTCTGCGGGTCGTCTTTTTGTATACGAAGACATTATCTTGATTATCTTCTTTTTCACAATTATCGGTTGACCTCTGTTCATCCTCCGGATCGACGTCTTCGTCAGACTCCACAAAATTCTCTTTTATCTGTTTTCTGTGTGAACTAAGCACTTCTCCTTCTTTTTCAACATTGCAGTCTGTGGCATCAGACTTTTCAAGCTCCTTAGTTTTGCAAAGAACACTTTTCGTTAAAAATGGCTGTTCGAGATTTTCACTATCAGTGGCCAGTTTTCGTTGATCAAAATTACTAGATGTAAGTCCAACCATCTGCATATCAGTAAGACTCCGAGATACCACCTTTTTTATTCGGTCGCTAGTTATTTTATTTCCATAATAAGCGAACAAACCTGACGACGGATTGGTCTGTCTACAAGCCTTCTTTGACGGAGAACTTATCCGACTATCTCGTAGCTGTTTCGGTGGATTCTGTTGAGACTCGTCAGCAATAGAAGCCAATTTTCCTTTATATGTACTTTGTCTCTGAGTAGTAACACGCCGCAGCGTGTTACGACAGGAACTGTCGCGCTTAAACAGACCGATCGGTGGACTAACTGATCCATCTTCTACGTCGACACTTCGTTCATTGCTAGCAGCCTTGTCGTCTTGAGATGCATTTTCAGCGTTCGCATTTTTACGAAGGACATCGCCTTTACCAGTGTTGCGTGAACAGACTAGGGCATCCTTATCGATTGAAGTGACGGTTGTGGCAGAACGAGCCAACATCGTTGATGTGGTCGGTAGGCGACATTGACTCTGAGACTTTAACAAATCAAACCACCTGTGGGGTTAAAAAATAAGTAAAGTTCACTACAATTTTGGTGTTTTAATGTGAGGATACGTCATGAAATTATTCATTTGACTCAGAGCCAGAGCGCATTTTTGATCCATTAATTTTAAAATGAAATATACTACTCATATAAGATAAACAGGGTTAATAGGTGATATATTATGACAAATAGAAGGTTTTAAAAGGTAATCATGACCATAATCAAATGCAGATAATTTGGAATAATGGCGCAGAATGTAAGCAAAATATGGAAACAATGAACCCCCATGTCGGCCGCAAAGGTATTTCACGTAATGCAGAAAATAAAACAAGTGATATCTAACAAAGCCGGAATCTGTGAATTTTCCGCAAATAACGAGTAATTAGAAAAATCGTTACTAATTCTGTTGGCCTAATTTAATTTTTGCGAGCTCTATTCACAAACACAACAGTCTAAATGTTTAATAACTATAAATCACAAATAATAAACATATTATATTTGCCTATCTATTTATTCATATAATCATTTGTTCGGAACTAAAAGATTAATATATTTTGATCAAAATCTCCTTTTTTAAGTATATTTGTCAAATTATTTAGTTAAATTTAAATTGATTGCAAATGTTACGCTAAAATTTTACCTTTAAAAATCAGGATGGTTCTCGTAGCTACGATTTCACAAGTGTATTTCGTGATTTTAGTAAAATTTAAAGGCGTTATACGCCAAACAATTAAAAAACCGGTTACTGTGTTCATTTTCTATCGGTCAAGGAAATTTGGGGGGGGGGGGTTTATTGATACGCTAATAACGTTTTAGCAGCCTTTTATTACTAACCAGAAATTAGTGCGAAAAATAATAGTTCTATTCAGTCAGCAGTCAAATCAGTACCGAAATCCTTTTAAATATACTTAGAGAGTTTCGACAAGTTACGATTATCGTACGAAGTAGCAAGAGTTTAGACCTTTCAGACAGAAATATCAACGTGTCACACGGCGCAGTTCAATTTTGAATCAAATGAGCGATCAGTTGACTCTAATTAATATAAGACGGCAGTAATAAGCACTGTCTATCCCTTTCTGTCTCTTTCTTCCTCTCTTTTTCTCAATCTCGCACTCTTCCTCCTTCTTTTTTTCTCTCTCGTTTTGCGATCCAAACCGTCTGGTTCTTCCACAAAGCACTCTGGTTGTACTGAATGGATGTTCATGCAAAGAAGAATAAAAATTATCTGCAGAATTCAATGGAAGTGGCAAGTAACCATTATGTGGTTGACAACAGGCGTAGGATAAATAGGCCAATGCATTTTGCAAAATATGATAGCAAGAGAAAAAACTGTTCAATATGACGTAAGCGGATTTCAAATGTATATTAAAGGGACAAAAGTGGGGAAAATGCACAAAAACGACATTGAAAGTTTTGTTGAGTACCGATTTACTATGAAGGAATCTATTTAATGTGGCTTAAATTTATCCAAAAACCTAAAGAAACAGATGAAAACTGGACATGGGATATTTCCCAATAAAGATACCGTGTCATTTTATCAGCTGATTCTCACAGAATGGATAGGCGAAGCTAAACAAATGGCCGTACTTCTACATCCGATTATATCTCTCGTCATTTAAATTTTTTTCACAGCAAACAGCTGTTGCAAAATCGTGGAAATATTGGGAATTGATGAACGGTGCCTACCTTAATGTAGGATAAAGAATAAAAAAAGAATTACAGAGCATAGTGTGAGCCATAATTTTCTACGTGTTTTTGTCATTGAACCTTCATTACTGCAGAGATATCGTAAGCTGGACAAAATAGGTGGCTAATAAACTTTGTTCACAAACAGAAGATTCTTTTACTAAACAGAACTCAGTTGCGGCATACTTGAAAAGGTATATCAAAAATAATTTGAAAAAATGTTCCGCAATACGTTTACTCTTTATCCATGCATGCCTCCACTTAATTTGGCAGAGAAGATTCCGAAGGTACTTTATATTCTGCCATAAATTCTTTACAAATAATCCTCCGAATTTTTTTAATCAGGAATGACGTAATTTCCGAAGTTGAACGCATTATCAAAGAAAATTCCACATAGGTGAGAGATTGAGAAAAATTTAATGTACAATGAAAACGGAAAAGTGTCATAGAAAGGTAGTATTCATTTAAAGGGAGTCTGTTGCTTTAACCACTGATTTAACTTGTTTCACGCTATATACAGTTTGCAGTTATATGCTAAACAATGTTTCTTGATTAGTCTTTCCTTTTGGTGGAGCTATATTGCATCACCGCTGGCACAGCGATTGCTCGTTTATTGTATAAATGTTCATTCTAATATCACTTGGGATGATATCTGTACTATAATTACAGATTGGGAGTGGATTGTTGGAAATTTAGGTCTAAATGGATGCCATACGGACTCCACCTAAAGGGAAGGCTGACCAATAAGCATTAATTAGTATATAAATGAAAATAATATATATCGTGCGGCATGATGGCTCACTGGTTAGATTCCCAGACTCTGAAGCAGAGGTTTCGATGTTCAAACCTTGTCTGTGGCCAATTTTGGACAGTACGTGAAGAGTTTCCAATAAGCAAGAACCCGGTCTACTGAATTAAGTGACTTTATAAGATGATTATATTATACGGACAAATGTGTGTATATAATAGAATGTGTTTACATCAAGATCGCAACTTTGATTAAAATGATTATATAAATGTTCAATAAAATACTACTTCCTCAGGCAGCTTGATATCTGTTCAATAATGACAGATAAGGAGACACTAGTTGGAACTTTATATATAAATAGATGCGAAATAGGCTCCACCTAAGAAAAGGTCTAGCCAAACACATTAATTAGTATTTAAATAAAAATTGTGTGTATCGTGCGGCAGGGTGGCTCAGTGGTTAGAGCCCCAGATTCAGAATCATACGTTCCCAGGTTCGAGTCCTGTCCGTGGCAAATCCTCGACAGTACGGTGATGAGTTGCCAATAAGGACGAAACCTGTCTACTGGATGAATTGCCTACACTATATATTATACACTATATACTACTTAGTTTCAACTGAAAAATGAATGTATATAATAGTATATAACAGTAAATGTATATATATAATGTAACTGGTTTTTACTTCAAGATCGCAAATATGATTTAAATATATGTATAGTATGCTTTAGTAATACTAGCTCCATGTGTAGAGTAAGGTGTAGTGTCCATCAGCATTATGGTGACTGTACATTGAAATTTATCATTTGACAGTTCTAAATAAAGCGGTTGCGCCCAGGTTGATCGTCCAAAATGAGACAAATGTGGACTTTAAGCCCTCACTTATCCGATTGCCTAGTTACATTAATTTGGGCTAATACTTTAACTAATTGCACTCATTTAAATCAATTTAATAATCCGGCGAGAATTACGTCGCAAATAAATATAAGTATTTACATAAATCCAAATTAGTTGGTCGATTAGTTGTGCACAGTGCGCAGAACTCGCTAAACGGCACTGGACGTCGCTATAAAATTAATTATTGAGTAACTGATTAGACAGTTTCCATTTTATAAACACGGCACCAAATTACTGCTTGCTCGACTTAAAATATAACTCGATCTGTCGGAAGCCGCCTTCAGCAGAGTCTAATAACTGATCTTGAAACAAACTGGCAGGCGGTAGACTAGCTGTCTTTTGTTTTTTGCCGACATTGTGGAGAATCCTCATTTAAAATCATCCCAAACAGTGTGTGTACGGCTATGATTTGATTACTGATATATAATTTTTTAAAGGTGTGGCCATACCAAATAATTTTTAATATACCTTTGTGTGAACAAACGAATAGGAAATTGGATAAATTTGAGAGAGTTTTCTCATTTTGCTCCTGAATCCTAGTTCTAGATCTGCAATATATTTTCCTTTACATCGCCTTGTGAGCTGGGTTAGTCGTTTTAACCGGATTGAGTCAACCTTACCTAAGAGAGAGATAAATAGGCCTACAGTGTAGAAGTCAGATTATGAGGGCAAGTCGACTTTAGGATGATGAATTAATTTATGCTGGTTCAGCAGACGGTAAACAATACAATGAAATCTAGTAATTTGTCCATACTTATTCGGTGTTTGATCGTAAATACAATAGGTCTTATTTTCGAAGAATTATCATATATCTATTTGGTTAATAGGTATGACATACATAGAAAAAATAGTTCGAATAGCACTAGAAGGAAACGAAAAATTCAGCATGGACAAGAGATTCAATCTTATGAATATATGCCTGTCTTACTCACTGGTAAATTATGAGTAAAAGCCGGTACTACAGTATGAACCAAATAAATATCTGGTCAGGAAATGTAAGAAAGTTTGACGATGTAATCTACTCGAAGTATGCTCAATAAAAATATATTATTTCTTAATAGCTTTTGGATCAAAATAGGCAAAACAAAACTTAGCTATATTAATAACTTATGCGTAATTAAAAACAGTGAAGGAATAATAAAAAATCGGACGTTTATTTGAAAATTAGTGCATATTTAAAAAATGTTCGTATAAGCACAACTTTAAGTTTTGTTTTATATAGCGTCTATTGTTATTCGTCTATGATAAAAGTTTAGACATAGTTTACTTACGCAAATCGTTTTTGGCTATTGAGGAATTTGCAGTTCTCGGTTTTATGATATTTGTGCATCGCTATGTGGAAATATTGGTGTGTAGCATCGATAATAAAACTTTGAATGAAGAAGAAACTCCTTGTGTGGTGCTGCCATCGTTGAATTTTAATAAGAAACTTACTTTTGCAGGATAATCGATAACATTCGTAGGTCAGTAAAATCCTGTTTCATTTACATTTTGAGGTGCACATATTGTGTTGACACTTAATTGATGCGCTCTCGTCTGTCTCGTCACTACGATGCCATCCAAAATTAGTTTTTGTGAAATTGTGGACAACTTTAGAGTGACAGGATACGTGAGAACCAGTCAATTAAGGGCCAACAAAATCCGCGTACCTGCAAATATAAAGGTATCAGGATATTTTCCGACCTGCGAGTGCTAAAAATTATCCCGAAACAGCAAATTTCGTATTACAGTAATAAAACGCAATACTATGGAAATTGACAAGGCGTAGACAGGAAAATATGGATAGTAATGATGTGACTATTTCAATGACGCTTGTCAAAACTCATAAATTGACCTACCTTTGTTCTTCATTTCGATCGAGGAAAACAACCCTGAGTAGAGTGGCCGCATCTGTGAACACAATGTTTAGAACACTGCTGCCGCTTCCAGCTTGTTTAACAAAAAGCAAAAAAATGACGAAATTAAACCAAATGGAGTATTTCTCCATGGATTCATAACATTCTATTATTAAAGCTTTCATAAAATTCACGGGCAGATCAATATTGGCGTTAAATAATCTGCTATTAATTTATACATTTTAAAGCAATATGTTCGCTAGGAAAATATGAAAAATCTTTTCGAAATTTAATTCCAGAAACCCCATATTTAATTTTGTGCATATCGGTATTACACAACCGGTTGATAAATTATATCATTAAAAATCATATTCTTGAAAAGAATTTTTTTAATTTTGCAATTTGAGCATTATAAAAACTTCACAGTACCATTTCTATATGCAAAAAAAGAAATTTTATCAGATACAAGTACTGATTCTTTCTCATATTCTTCTCAAGCTTCTTCAAATAAACATCTCGTTATATATTGATTGAAAGGCAAAAAACTGGAAAAATGTAAACATGTAGAAAGTGTGAAATGACGGAACAACCAATAAACTTCGTGCATTCCCTCCAAATCAAGCTCAATGTCCGAACATTGTTCATCTGTTTGCGTAAATCCGGCTTCAGACTATTTATCCGTAAAGCTTACTATGTGTTTAACTTCCTTCTGTTATTAAATTTAATAACTGTATTAAAAACTACGTCTGGATAACAAACGTGCGAGTTTTCAACGAGGTGTTTCACAATTCAAGACGTATATTCACCATTTAATTTAAAACAGCCGTTTAATTGGCAATGTTGTCTCACTCAACTAATATACCATCTGGTCGATCAGCCTACGTGAGTAAATCTATAGCTTGTTGATTATCTTAAATAAGACTCATAGTTCAGCTGCATTAAATGTGCGCGTTAATGCCACTTCAACTTTCATTTGTGATAAGCGAAAAACTGCACTCCTTTAAATGGTATGTTCAGGTCAACTGCTTTATTTTCTGGCCCGAAATGCGTCTGTTTCTGTTGACTTCCTATTTTATTTACCAATATACATGCGACAAATTTCGATCAACTTACATAGGCCGATCGAACAGACAATTACTTACTCGAGCGAGAGAAGATTGTACTTTAAACGCGTGTTTTAAATTAAATGGTGAATACACGTGAATATACCTTAAACGTATATTCTCCAGATGTAGCATTTAAGATAATTAATAAATGCAATAACTGAAGGGAATTAGCCACATACAACACTTTAGGGGTAAACAAACAGCAGCCGGATTTATGCAAGCAGATGAATCATTTTTTGGCATTGAGCTTAAACTGGAGGTGATGCACCCAATTGATTGGTTGTTCTCGATTTTTGACACTATCTCCATGTTTTAAAAAAAATTTGTTTAGCCTTTCAATTTATATATAAAGAGATGTTCATTTATAGATATCTGACAAGAGGATTAGAAAGAACAGTTCTTTTATCTGATAAAATTTCTTTTTCCTTATGCACTTTGAGTGGGTAGTATGGTCCTTTTTAAATTTTTTTTGAAATTATATCCCACGCACTACCAAGAGAAACTTGCTTTTGTAAATTTAATAGATTTTAAATATGAGAATAATGAAATGGTTTGTATACTCAGGATGGAAAAAATATTAAAACTTCATACTACCACTGAATACATTTTTCTGACCAAACACACCATAATTAACTGAGACACTTGAAACTCTTAGCAATTTACGAAAAAGCTGTAAATCCAATGAGATTTCAAATAGGTAAACACCAAACGGCATTCAGATTTTGACAGGCTGAACGAGCCGTTTTTGATTACATCTTGAAATAATAGGCAATCATATTTCAACACACGATATTAAACCAATTGTCAGACTGTTGGAGAAACTATTGTATATTACTCTAGAATATAAGCCTTAATTTACAACGCGAAGAAAAAATTCGTCCACAGAAATTGAAAGTAAACACATAATCCTAGGAAGCAACGGTAGGATGAATAAACTTGCGTTCAACAATGGTAAAATGCAAAGTATCTTATTAATACATTTTTTACAGTATTATGTTCAACATATGATTGTTGCAACCTTTGTCCAGTTTGGGGCATCTGCAAATCTTCGACGTCGGAAACAAGGTGAAAGCCTAGGTGCAGTGAAATATTTAAAAATCAAGCTAGAATTTCATATTAAAATATTTTATTGAAAGATATACTATGAGTATATTTACATTCTTAATAAATATGATTACTTATAAAAAGTTTATAATTTGATTAAAAAAACCAAGTAGTGATTCATTTCATTACTTTTGTACATTGGGTTTTGCGAACATACTAACAAAAAGTTTAAAACGGACCGGAAGGACAATCTAAAGTCAACATAAACAGAAGGTATAATCTCTTGCACGTTCGTTTATTGTTTAATTGAGACTCATCAGTAGGTGCCGTATTACGTACTTTACTCTCTATATATTTGGATGAGGAACGTGGGATAATTGGACTATACGATCTCCTATTCAAATGTGTAAACTTGCAGTAGTGGAGCCAACTTCATATAAAGTCTTGGACAATGCTACTTCAAAACTAGCTTTACTATATATATATATATATATATATATATATATGGAACCTATAAAGGTACAAAAACAGTGGTTTCCTACTCGGTAAATGCTACCAACCTAATGAAATTCCAGATATGCTAAATTTCAAAACACTTTAGAACATTTGCTACTCAAGAAAATCCATACAGAACCGAATTTGGTTGAGATCAGACACCATTTTTCGCGGCAATCTGGACATCATTCAGTTTATTATATAACAGTTAAATACTTTTTGTTGTGGAGAACTAATATATGCAATTGTATATTAGGCGTTTCGCACCCAGTAACAAATTGGGCCGAATAGAACCAGAATGATAAACCAAGGTCAGCATGAACAAAAGGTATAATCTCGTATAATTCTCAATTATGATGAAATTTAGTATACCTTGAATACACTGTGGTAGTTCTATGTACCGATTTGTCAACCACAATATCAGTAATATGTACCGCCACGACAACCATAGTGTTGGTAATATGTACTCATTTGGCAACCATAGTGATGGTATCTAGCACCGACTCAACGACTGTTGTGTTGACATACTTTACAGGCTGCGTATGTATATTATATATAGTGTGCTGGCTTTAAAGTCAAATTGTCGAAAACTTTATATGAAGTTAGCTCCACTACTGCAAGTTTAATTTTATATGAGATTGTACCGTCCAATTGTCCCACATTCTTCACCAAAATATATAGTGGGTATAGGGCGTAATACGGGCTCCTATTAATGAGTCACCAGAAAGCACGAAAGAAATGTGCACATGAGATTATAAATTCCGTTCATGCTGACTTTGGATTATACTTCTGGTTCTATTTCAACTAATTTGATACTAGGTGTTCAACACGTTATACAAAACTGCATTTATGTTAGGTCTCTGCAACTAATAGTACCTAACGGATATTTCATTACCATAATAATAGGAAACATGACGGCCAAAATGAAATAATTTCTAAATGATTTTTGTTTGATTATTATTGGCTGGTTTATAAACACGTTTTAGAGATTTCGGCATAAAATAAGCTATTTATAATCTTATTTGGTGTAACTGTTTTGATGGACTATTTAAAAACGACATTTTGAAGCTTTAGTCTAACATTTTGTGGACTGAAATACATATCATTCTATACATTGTAACGTTTATAATATTAAATCCTTAAATATATATATAACTCATCAATGCGTGAATAGACTGAAAAAAGTATCCATAAATTCTGTACTTGCATTTAAATAGAATTTGAGTTCTTTTTGACCTTTGTTGCCAATTTAGCTTTATTTAATTTCCCTGGTGATGATAACATTAACGGAAACCACGTTCTTTAATTGAAATAGCTAATACTCTAAACAACAAAGCAGAACTAGGGCGAGGAACGAATTTAGTACTGCTATGTTGCTTGACGACTGGGTGAAAGCAATGGGCTTGGTGTTTACTTCAAGCTCGCAAACTTGATCTAAAGAATTGTTTCCACCACCCGCGCAATCATTGATTGTCTAATTTTGTATTTGTTGGTGCGCCCAACGTAAGAAACTTTCTTGTATAGTGTATATAATACATTCCTTCAAATTAATATATGTAGAGGAATCTATTCATACGCAAATATCACATAAACCTTGTGCTCTAACCACTGAGCGGCATAGTGGCTCAGTGTTTCGAGCACCAGGTTCCAAAACAGACATGCCCAGGATCGAGCTCTGGTCACGGCAAAATCTGCCCAGTACGTGATGAGTTCCGAACAAGGACGAAACCGGTCTACTGGATGAATTGCCTTTTCCAAACCATATAATACTTAGTTTATACCGTAATATGTATATAGCAATTTCATTGTTTTGAATTTTGTCGATAAAAACATTTCTGCGGGTATCACAACGACATGCAAAATTTTGCTGAAAGTTTAGTATATGAAATAACATTGAAAATAGTCAAAGCTAGATTAACTTCTTTGAAATCAAACTCTAAGATATTGACTGAAAATTTAAGTAGAATATATGCATACATTCTGCTTAAATAAGGTGCATTGATATAATGATAAGGGTTTATAAATCTACGATCAAAAAATGAAATGTTTATTTATTTAATACCAACTTACAATTTTTCTTAGTTTGTGATACAACTAACGGCGCCAATTTAAATACAGGTAGCATTTTCTTCACGTTACTGTTGCTGCTGACAGTGCTAATATTACTGCTTGCGGGTGGACCATTTGCCATCTTGCTTACAGACGAATCACCCGTAGCTAGATAGCTTGATCTATCAAAACTCGGATTCACTCCTGAAGGCGGGGAGCTGCAAGATTTATTGGCTAGTGAAAATGAAGACGAGAGTGAAGACGCACTTGAAGTACCTCCAGATAAAGTGGGGAACGGTAGTGAACACGAACTGCTATGTGGAGGAACTGGTGATATGTTAGGACCGCTAGGAATACCTGCTGGTGGCTTTTGCTGTAAACTGGTATTAATTAAGGACGAACTTTGCAACGAGGCCGGAGTTGATGCGTGGGAAACGTTGTGTGCATAATGTCCTACATTAAGGCTGACGTCACTTCTTAGACCGGCGATCATTGGTGTGGCGGACACTTGAGCTGGATTAGTCGAATTTCCCGAGGCAGAGTAATTTGGCGTCAATAAGCTGAGCCCATGAGCATTCGCTTCATTTTGGTGGTTATCGAATTGGGACTCTTCGAATGCGCTGGGTGAGGATTTGCTGAACTCAATTGTAACTAACTGGTCGCTATTTCTGGAAGAAGATGACATGCTATCTGTTAATGGCGGGTTCGAAGTTTCACTATAATTGCCTTCATTACTTTCGTTTATATCTTGCTCATATTTAGCGTTAGACATGTCCTTATCGACTGGAGAGCCATCAGCCGGTAACTTCACTGATACTTCTGAGTTCGATTTCACATGGTTGACATTTCCTTTTTCCGCGTCACAATTCATGGCAATGATTTCAGAGTCAACACATTTATTCGCTGCAGACGAGGCATTCGAGCTAGCAGATTCAAAGTTTTCATCAGCATTAGCAATTGTGGGTGCGACAAGAGATAAACAGGGTGGCATTGCTGAATACCTAGGTGACGAATCTTGACCTGCGGGTTGGTCGAGATATTCACAAGCTTTTTGTAAAGATTCACCAATGCCATAGACGGAAACTGGCCTTGCTGACGTCTGACCAAATGGAGGCAAAACGGGTGGATAGATTTCTGGACTGAAATGACTGGTGGTCTGATAGTCACTAGTAGTTAATGAATTAGAAGCGGAATTAGCTAAAGATAATGTTGTGAAGTTCGAGTCTAAGCTGAGAGTTATTGCAGAACTAAAAACAATAAATTAATTAAAAATGAACAAAATATTAATGTAAACACGAACAAGCCTCGACTTACTAAAATACTTGGCTAAAAAGCTCAATCAAATTAGCAATAAATCCGTCCTTAATTTCGAGATATGTTCGATGTTAAAACTGGATTTCATGTTAATTGAATAAAAAGTATATACTTAACAGGTTATGTGATATAAATAAAATTTTCAACCAATATTTTTCGAGCCTATGTACAAATATCATCAATACAATAGATATGACAATGATACAATAGATTTGACGCGCATCTGCGAAGAGATTGCCATCTCATTACATCTTGTGAGATCGTTTAAAATTAAAACAGCACCCGACCACTATTAGTTGAAGAAAAATCAAATCGAGAGCACAAAGTGAGAAAATCAATATAAAATTTAACTTCATAGGTTATTCAGAAAGAAAGTAGGATCTGCGGTATTATATTTTATTGTGAGTTTTAGAAAATTCAAAGAAACGTTACAGTGCGCCAAATATCATTAGACGGAATAAAAATTTCGTTGTTACTTCCTACTGAGCACATTAAAAAACCAGCTAACATGATGACACAGTCCATAATTTATTGACAATATAATCCTTTTAAAATCAAATAGCCTTTGGAGAGTTGATTACATTTTACGGTGATAACCAATTGTTAATAATTTTAACAATTACTTAATTAAGCGAAAGATAGTTTTCAAGAAAAATGACCTTATGCAAGAAAATGAGTATTCATAGGTTCACATTACGAGCATGAATAAACTGAAAATAGTATTCTGAAAATAAAAAAACATGACTAAATCTTGGTCGTGATACAAACAAGACAGGCACACTGAAAAAAGCGTTCCGTGCACACATAAATAAAAGGACTGGTAAAGTGAAATTAGTTTTCTGTACATACAAGAATAAAATTACTTTAACATAGCCATACTATATATATATATATATATATATATATATATTCTCCAAATCATTCATAGTCTACAAATTCTCATGTATGTGCGGTAGCACATATATCGGACGTACGAAGAAGCAATTGATAAGCAAAATCCAGCAACATTTGCCACAGAAATTGATTAACAAAGGCTTGCCACCGTCAGGAAAATCAGCTATTTCCGATCATATATTGACAACGGAAAAACAAACCAATTTGTAATTTCTCAATTCTACAGAGCAAATCCAAACAAATATTATGGATATATATATATATATATATATATATATATATATATATATATATATATGAAGCCATTTATATAAAACAACAAATTGCCAGTCGAAACATTTAAAACTTTCAGCTAAGCGATATTTTAATCGACTAATCAGGAATAAAAAATCCCAAATATTTTTACAAGCATGCAGTCAAGTCCAAACGCCCACTAGAGCAGTCTCAGCAAACATTCCATCGGATTTGCAACAAACTTAAGAAGAATAAAACATCTGCTCAAACGATCTCACTGCCAGCGTTAACAGCGACAGAAATTTCCTAATGATATACATATAAATATTCAACAGTATAAACAATTATTGTATAAACACCAATCTCCTTGTATTTAACCAGTCGACGAACAACATACATAACAAAACTACCGCCAGCCACAACGCACTCGTTGCGGCTGGCGGTAGTTTTGTTATGTTGTTCGACGACTGGTTAACTACAATGTGATTGGTGTTTACTTCAAGTTCACAAACTTGATTTAAAGAATTGTTACCACCACGCGCGCAATCAATTATTGTTAAATTATTGAATAATTTAAAACGGCGATTTATTGAATAGACTGCTTCCGCCCTTATTGGAAACACTACAAAAACTGTATAGAATTTTAAAGCGGAAAAGGCTAGAAACGTAGCATATTAACTTTAGATACTGCGACTTCATTCACTGTCCCACTGTGTCGCACACTAAACGCAATTTTCAGTCTTATATTTGCTCATGTTTTTGTTAGTCTTTCTTTATATTAGAGCCTATATGGCATCATTTTAGACAAAAATTTCCAACTAGCCTTAATATATATATATATATATATATATATATATATATATATATATATATACATAGATTCGTTGCACCACACACACACTTAATCAAATAGAAACCCAGAGGTATATAAATGGAAGATATATATGACGTCAACACTATTGTCTATATATAAATTTCAATGTACCTGCAAGGCTCAGTATATTGCCAGATAAAAAAGAGGTGTGAAGCTAGAATATATTAGCATCTTCCTCAAAAATCAGCAATTTCAGAATCTATACTACTCACAGGTAACGTTGTCAGTAATAATAATTTTTAGTTCTACAAAAGGCAAAATCGGAAAAAATACTTCTAGCTTTTAAAGATATTGTAATTATTAAGCTTACCACCCTGCTTAAACTTGCAGAATGTAATTCCAAAAGAAATCAAATTGGACTGGATCAGAAGCATAACACACAGGCCTTAAAATGTAATACATGGGTCTTAAACTCCGACACACCGTGTAGTTGTGGACACATTCTAAATGAAGGCGATGAAACATTGCATAAAATCAAGACAGGCATAGCTACGTGGGGATTGGTTTAGATAAATGTTCATTTGTGATTGGATGAGCGAAAATGCTAACGAATCCAGAATAATGGCTGCAGATACTGGTAGAAATAATATTTATTATTAAAAGTTATTCCATGGATTACGGTTCTTTTATCTCATACATTAGATATGTTGAATTTCACAACATTAATATATATATATATATATATATATATATATATATATATATATATAGGGATTGCAGTTCATATTAGACTCGAAACATTGATATAAATCAAATTAAAATTCTTTGTCTAAAATATCATTTACGTCAGAATCCCAATACTAACGAAATGAGTTTCCTTTGTTTTTATATATTTTTTGGTTTCAGAAAATAAAAATGAATGTATATGTAATACTTAGCGTGATTAATAACACGTTAGTTCACACAGGCCATTCCCATAGATAACAGTTTCGAAAGTCTAATTTTATTGGTTAATGTTTAGTGTCGGAATTATATCCGATGAACACAATACATTTGATGTGAAATACGATGTAGCATCCTCTGGTGTCATATAGTGTAGCTTATAGTGAGGACAATTAAATGTGGAATTCATGCGTATTACTATATGTGGACAGTAAGCAAAAAACCCATTTGTTGATGGGCCTAAACGATATTTTTATGTTGAATTTTATATATTGTACAGCTCCTAGCTGAAGTTGTTTTACATTTCATAATACGTAAGCAGAATGAAGCAGAAATATAAATGTAGATAACTTGCATGGTGGTTCCCATAACCCACCATGCCAATATTAAAAATTTAAACAGTCCTCTCTAGTGGACTCACACAAATTTTTGCCTTTTCAAGTGAGTTTTGTTTCCTGAATGTGCGGTGTGGTGGGAGAAAAAGACTGATTTCTCGACAAACAGTATTCGGCCACGAGACTTTTTTTCTGCCATTTTTACAGCTTAAACCATTCGCCGTTAGCCTGCAAACAGGATGTGTAAAAAGTTATCTGAGTACGTGCACCAGAAAAAAAATATCGACGTCCAACAACAAGGTACAAGGGCGATCACGTATCCATAAGGGGCCAAATGGTACTTTCCTTTTCGTAATTTTTACTCTTGAATAATACATCACGACTCTAGCCAATTTTAACGAATAAATCTACAAATACAAATTTTCAGGTGCTGGAAACTAAAGTCGGTCATTTGCTAAATATCTAAAACATGAAGTAACGCAGACAACTTTTATGACTGCAGACCTTGGGTATGGTGCTTATTGAAATAGTTTAGTGATTCTAGAGTGGTTTGAATTTTTTTGCCAAAGTCGACTGGACCAAGGTCAATACGAAATGAATATATCAGGAAAAAACGATTCATTTGATGTAAACAGTAATCCCACGCATGGTTACTTTCTAATGAATGGCACGAGGGCGCCACTCTTCACCTTCTTAGGCTTCAGATCAAAATTGGCTCTCACGTTTCTTCTAGAGGCTTCAAGCAGCAGACTGTAACGGATGGATACACCTAGAATGCAATGAATGGGTATATGTGTTGAGATTCCAGTCACAGCAACAGAATAACTAAAACAGTAAATTAGAGGGCAGCTGATTGGCGATCACCGCCAATTGCCAATTTGTTTAGGGTTGCGCTGCTTCGATAACATGAACGAACAAATTGAAAGCAATGGCATATACTTGTTGCGATCCGAATCCAACAACAAAACATTTAGAAAAGTGACCGGTAGTGCGAATTCATGCTAGTGAAGCATCTTAAGATGTGTCAGGTAATCAAATAAATTTGGATAAAACGCCATCATTAAGTTCAGCTTGCCATGGCATTTTGCATGCCACAAAACAGAAAACACATATACATTTACATCTTTCAGAACCAAGTTGCCTACACGAACCTGTGATGGGCAAAACGATTTTTATAGATCTCCATTAAAGGAAGGCTAATTTTGTCATTCTGGACGGCCAATATCTAACACCAAACCTCGCTGGATCACTCCCGCATTGGGAAAAGTGAACATTTGCCATTTCTCGTGTAAATGATCTCTTTAAAGATCTCAAATCGATTCTGGCGTTTCGCAGACTAGCAATGTTGTTGCCACGCTTCTGCAGTTGCCAACCGTAAAATTCTGCATGTTTTCCAAAAGCAAATGGATATACTACACATGCCGTCAGGCAGTACATGACTGCAAGAAGTTTGCAGAAGGTTTCTCGTGCGTGTCTGCTTTGTTGCGGTACGAAGGTGCTAGTTTCACCGGTTGCATTTTAACACGGAAATTTTGACGAATTTTGTCGTCCATACATATAGTGGCCCGCCAGAAACTAACTTACCTATAATTGGAAATTTGACGAGGAGGCCTTCTCTTTCTTCTCCAACGGGTACGCAACAATATCGATCATCCGCCAGTATTGCATAATGAGCCTACTTCATTGAAGGCTCTAATTTCAGCCTTAGCGGTCAAGGTCATACGTTTTAAACTGTGTTCCAGTCGTTGCAATATGGAAACATTGTTATTTGTGCAAGTCATAGTTATTTTTAGGTTTTAAACATCATAAAGCTGCGCATCCCTAGTTGGCATGGATGAATTCTATTCAAATTCATCCATCACTTAGATGCCAAATCATCAGAATGTGACAAGAACTATTTTAGCAGTATTCTAAGTTTAAAATTTCAATTTATTAAATATTCTACTGCACAAGGCCGACGAGTGACAACGTCCTAGAATATCCGATTTAAAAGGCGGCAATATACGCCTTATCCTCTTCTCCTTTATGTAAAAACAGACTCAAATAATGAAATTTAGAAACGTTAATGTAGTTGTCAGAGGCTATTTGTAACGCTTATTATGCGTGTATTGACAATGCTAGGTAGTTCATCCTAACACAGCTTTACGGCTGTGCAAAACTTCGATAGCTGACAATTTCGAGATCAATATGTACATTGCAATAGAGCTTCAGGTGCATGATACCATGCAGACTTCGTGCTTGTGTTTACTCTCATCTGAGCGTAAATATTTAATACGGCTTCCTACGGCGAATGATGGATCATGTACAAAGAAGCTGTGCTGCGTGAAAGTTAACCATGAACGTGAACACCAGCAATATACTTGAGAAAGTCTGCTCTGCCGCAACATTAGTATTAAGTTGAGCTCCACCTTATGGCCTAACAATCAGTTTTATACTCTTTTTTTTCTCGCGTAGCTAGACTAATTATTTGAACGGATGTCCGCTCAAACTGGCATAATCAATAAGTTACGAGAAAACTGGACAGAGGCGAAGAGTTCAGAACGTATTGTTTAGAATACGACAATTAATGCAGAAAATAAAAATCCCTAGTAATTGTTATCACAGCTTATTTGCGTGCGGTCAAATAGGCATACAGTGAAGAAAATAATCAATTTGATTATACAATGAAGGGCTTTGCAATGAATTAATGTGACATCTTCTGATGCGTCAAGGAAGTATTAAACTAGTTAAAAGTGTGGAGCATATGTGTAAAAATTACACTAGAATACAATATGATTTTACAATCAGAAGTTATTCACAAATCAATACTAACGTAAATTTTCAGGAATAAACTAAAACATATAAGATAAGAATGCTTAAAATAGCGGATATACAATTGTACATCTATTGCCAGTAACTAAACTGTTCAATTCTGACACATTGGTCAGGCAGATTAGAAAGGTGTCCTCCCCTTCCCTCCCTCCCTCCTCTCAATAAAAACTGAAAAATACAGTTCTTTGGTTATTAACATAGACTTCTACCGAATTCAATTCAAGATAGTTTGGGTATGAGAATTCCGTCAAAAGATAATAAAAGCTGATAAAGTGGCATATAAGCGCTGATAGCTTGCTGTAGTATACTGCCGACTTGCATTCACAAATATTCCATTTCATGTCTGATCGATAATAATACTACCTCCATTTATCTACTTGTCCGGTCTAATTTAAATTCAAATTGGATGGTGAAAAAGTTGTTTTATCCCCACCCCTTTGTAGGATGTTTCTCATTCAGTATTCCTTCTACTTGGAAAGCCTTCAACATTATTTTTAATAACGAAAAATAACTTTTCATTTTAATTATGCAATGATTAACTGCGCCGACGGCGATGAAAACGTTGAAAATCGGGTTTGCGGAATTGACACAAGCACCTATCCCGTTACATTTAATCTCTCGCACAGCATAGCAATACTACCATGAATCACATGAAATGACGCGTTTCGATCTTCTATAATCATCATCAGAGCACGACGGAAAACTGACTAGCGAGGATTAAACAGCCATGTATTTAGAAGCAATGGATAACAATTAGCGCGGTTCTAACTACCAGTAGTTTCACATACATTATATTTGGCAAGAGGGCCGGCAGCACAATGCCTATGCCACCGGGGCCTTGTATTAAACATGTATGTTGGAATGCGTCAATGAATGCGATTTGACGACGTCTTTGGTATGATTTAAAACTGGTTAGATAAAAGAGGATTAGTGTTCATCTAAAGTAAACAGCCTTAAATAAAATAGTTTTTAACACTTCTCCAGCGATCTTTAATTGACTAAAAGAATAAAATGTATTTGTAGCGAAACCATACCGCAGTGTTTTAATTTTAATTGATATTACTAAGTACGACTTTACGGTGAAACTTGATGCTGCATTCCAATGTCATTTTGTCCATAACTCTATTAAATCAACAATGGGATTGATGCTTATAGCAAGTTGGCAAACAAAATTTAAATAATTATTATCATCACCCACACAATAAATGATTGTTTAATGTATGGTAAAGTTTGTAAAATCAATTTTTTTCTGTTGCTTTGCTTTCAATAAAACTAAGATACTGCATTTTGTTGCTTTACTTGTAAAATATCAGAGCACCAACTTCATTATCATCATAGACAGCGATAGAACGGCATTTACAAATGATGATTGACAGTCGCATAAACAATAAAATTTAAAATTTGAATCGATGAATACAAAAAGCTTTCTTTTTTAAATTTGTCTAAAAGAAATTTATTGTACAGTAACTCACTAGGTATATTTAATGAGATTTTCACTATTTTAAAGAGTATGCGTTGATAGCCGCATAACAAAATGAATAAAGAAGCAATCATGATTTTTCAGGACTCCGCTTCGCCCAAGCAGATTGGTAAAAAGCATATTCCTTCGGAGACAGTCTCAGTTTCAGCACGCTTTTGTGTGTGGAAAGGATGAATGATATTTCTAAAAAAAGTGCTTTGCTAACTCCGCCAGACATTTACTCGAAATCCGAAACCAATACTGGCAATTTACGAACTTTCATTACGTTGCAATGAAGACGCCAGATTATTTAAATAATGAACGATTTGTTAGCATAAAAAGAGCGTTGTATCGGACAGTGCGCAAGGTTTACAAACATATTCGGTTTAAGTATGTATTAGGTGTTGCGAGCCTAGTAACAGGACGGTAAATCACACATTCCTCAACCAAATATATAGTGGTTAAAGGGTGTAATACCGGCTCCTACAGATGAGTCGCCAGTAAGCACGAAACGAATGTGTATGCGATTATACATTCCGTTCATGCTGTCTTCGGTTTATCCTTCTGGTCATAGCTGCACTAATTCGTTACTAAGTTCGCAACACCTAATAAATATTTGCATATATATTAGTATTCCGCAACAAAGAGTATTTAACTGTTATATATTCGGTTTAATTTTTACTTTGCTCAATCAAATAACTGGCAAAGCTAATGAACATCGAAAAACATAAAACTATGGTTTCAATGCGATTGCACGAAATTTTGTCGCTTTATACGCTATTGTCAAGCAATCTGTTAACAACAAACAGTTTCTCAAAACTAAAATGCTATGTTTACATTTCAATTTGCTTCCAAACATATAACTGCGAAAATTCGACAATTATCCTTTGAAAAGCATTTCAATTAACTCGTTTACACGATTAATTACGAGAATTAATGGTAGTCACGTGAAGCAGATTTCGATATCACGAACAACATCATCTACATGAACAATCAATGATTGATAGTGGTAACAATTCGTTAAAACAAATCTGCGAATCTGAAGTAAACACCAATCCCATTGAATTTAACCAGTCGTCAGACAACATAGCAAAACTAACATCAGTCACACGTACTGACGTGTTTCGACCTTCCATGATCATCATCAGAGTACGACGGCAAGCAAATCAACGAGAATGATATCGCAATGAATATAAATGGAAAGCAAAATTAGATATGCGGCTCACAGTTCTAAAAGTCTCGAATACGTTTTACTTGACTGAAAATGTTGGCTGCACACGAACATGAACATTTTTCAGTTTTCGCCAGAGAGAAAGGATCATCCTTTTATTTTGGCGTAATTTAATATTCGCCCACACCCAGCAAGACTGCATATTTGTCCCTGTGTCTGCTTGAAAAATACATTGCAAGCGAAGTTGATTTTGTTATGTACAGGAGGTTATATTTACGAGATCGTTACACCCATTAGATTACTTCAGAGCTCAATGTTCGTTCCGTTTATTCAGAAAACCCATTTACCAGTTTCTATCAGATTGACCAGCTCTATCAGATAAATAACGAAAAGGATCACATGCGGATCGTCTATATATCTATTATTAATAATAATATTAATACTAATACTACCAATAATTATTTTTATTATAACGCTATATACAAAAAGGCATATTAACTAAAAATATTTAGTAGTTTGTACATATTGAGTAGTAGCAACCGCTTTGTAACGTAAATTTCTTTCATAATACCTTTTGCCTGTGCAAAAACAAAAAAGAAATTTTATCAGATACAAGAACTGCTTCTTTCTCAAGTATCTACAAATGAGCATCCCAATATATATGAAGTGAAAGGCAAAACAAGATACAAACATTTAAACATGAAGAGAGTGTGAAATAAGGGAATAACCAATCAATTGCGTGCGTCAGCTCCAGTTCAAGCTCAATGCCTGAACATGCAAGCAGAAGAAACATGTTCAGGCATTGAGCTTGAACTGAAGGTGATAGACGCAATTGATTGGTTGTTCCTTTATTTCACACTCTCCCTATGTTAACATGCTTATATTTTGTTTTGCTTTTCAATTTTCATATAAAGAGATGTTCATTAGTAGATGGTTGAGAAGAAAATGAGAAAGAAGCGGTTCATGTATATGATAAAATTTCTTTTCAATTTTGCACACGGAAATAGTACTATAACCTTTCTCAAGGCTCGCATTCTAAAAGAAAAAAAAATTTTTAACGTAAATTTGTTTTAATTACATGATGCCAAATAAATAATAAGGCACAAAATTGTTGTCTTTGCAACAAAAAATGCAATATTGAGTTGCGCTTTGATTTTGGCAAAGACACTATTTAAAACAGACGAATTGTACTGAAACCTACTCAGTTTGCGAGATGTTTGTGTCAGTTGAACATATCGAACCCCTCTTTCCACATAAGCTTCGCTGATGTAGTGCCTGAGCAGTTTCGTCATTCCCATTGTTGCAGTAACTATTGGAGTTACTTCGGGCAGCGGGGCTGTGAATGCCAATGGTCGAGACAGGTGTGCTTGCCTCACCGGATGCATTGTGATGCGAGGCATCGTGGTTCAGGCTATGCATGAAACTGTTACTAGTGAACGGCTTTAGACGGAGAGATGAATGCTGGCTGCCGACTGAAGTGACACCACTTCCGCTGCCAGTCGAAGCTTGCAGCGAGCTCTGGTATAATTGCAGCGATTAGAACAGAAAAATGTAATATCAGCCAAAATTAATTTAAACAGCATGTAAAATTAAAAGAAAAATGTTGCGCGACAGGGAATAGATTATTTACCTGATTTTCGGATTGCGTACGACATGTTTGAATCCCGTCATTATGATTTTCCCAGATATTTCGACCTCCGCGTACGGAGGTCTTCATCAATGGCAAACACATCACCCACTAAGTTGACAATCAATATGTCAAGTGGAAATATTAGTTTAAACTGCCCCATTTATACTTGTTGTTAGATCACTTAAGCATAACGTTTTTTTAAAAAAATGCTAGGAAAGTGTATGTTAAATTGGTTTGTGGATATGTCTGCATGTATACTCTCTTCACAATGAGATTGCAGTGATTTGGTGACAATTATTAATAGCTCACTAGATAAGCGTAAATCATGCCTGTGTGTATGTGTTCTCGTTTGTTTTTGATTGAGGATTAATCAATTAATGCACGTCGATTCAAACATTTCGGTACGCAATCAAAAAAAATAAGCATGTACGATGTTACAAATAATGTGCCAAATTGTTCCTTAAAAAGTCGGCACTTCAAATGACAGAGGCGCAGCAACTTTACATTAAAAATTATGCATGATCAAAATATATAACAGAAAAATACTTATATAATTAAACGAAAAGTGGTTGGGACTTCAGGTCTAAAAGGACTGCCATATAGGCTCCACCTAAAAAGAAGGGATAACCAAGTAACATTAGTTGGTGTATAACAGAAAATTGGTGTAGTGTGCGGCAGGTTGGCACAGTGATCAGAGCACCAGATTTCGAAGCAGACGTGCCCAGATAGTAGCCCTGTCCACGGCAAATTCTGGCCACTACGTGATGAGTTCCCAATAAGGACGAAACCGTTCTACTGGATAAGTTTCCTTTTTAACACTTTGCAATGCTTATTTTATACCGAAGAAAGTATGTTTATAATGGGATTGTTGCTTATATCAACATCGCAACCTTTATATATATATATATATATATATATATATATATAAGGCAAACGAAAATGGAAATCTATTGAAAGAGAATAAGATAAGGGAAAAGAAATCAATTGCGTGCATCACCTCCAGTACAAGATCGATGCCCGAACATGCTATTTCTGCTTGCATAAATCTAGCTAAAGTCCAATTATTCTTAGTAGTTGACATGTGGCTAACGCTATTCTTTTATTGCCTTTAGTAATTACCTTAAACATTACGTCTGGAGAACATATGTTCTCTCATTCTAGTAATTAACCGTCTGGTCGATCGGCCTACGTAAGTTGATCGACAACTTGTGCATGCATATTCATAGATAATATTTAAGGTCGACAATTTTGGATGTTACTCTTTGATTGCTGGTAATGGCATGTGTGTCACCTTAAATAACACTTGTATTTTAGTTGCATTAAATATGCCTGTTAATGACGTTTCAACTTTCTTCTGTGCTGTGCGAGAAACAGCATCCCCTTTAGATTGGATGTTCACGTAAATTGCTCTTTTTCCGGATCCAAATACGGTTGTCTTTTATTTTACATTTTTAATAATTGACTTAATCAATTGTCTAGAATGGCCATTTGATATTGGATAATTTTTTACTTTATTAAATTCATCACCTTTTGAATGTGCACTGACCAATTTCTTAGTTCTTGAAAAACAGACGGGAACCGTTGATAAGCTTTGCTGTAAAGGCACGAAACTTCTGTAATGCAAATACTGTGCCGACTAGATTGTTTTATTGGTTTTTCCATTAGTATCATTCTTTAATTGTGTCTACGAAAAACAGACAAATATTTTTCACATTCCTTGACGTAAAATTGCAATTTTTAAGCGCTTTGTTGAAACGTCGAAGCAAGGTTCGTGATTATTATCTTTTTAAGGCGAGAGAAATATCGTTAACTTACCGTATATATTGTGCCCATTTAATGGTCTATAAAAATCTCAGCCAACATTGAAGTTATAGGGATCCATATTGCTACGCCATCATTCTGCTTATTGATGCTTCCGTTGAAACGAAACTGTACAATTTGCGTTCATAATAAAACAAGTTTGCGCAAAGTATGACTTCGGATTGGAGATGATAATATATTTTGGTCTACTGCTTGAACTATAATGTCATTGATTTCTTAAATTTGAACATTTGTAAACAAAAACGCAACATAAAACGAAATCATAATCTTTACTCTATAATCAAGGTTGCCATCTTCATAGAAACAACTGACCCTTTATTTACATACATTTGTAAGAGTGGCTCATCGGCTAGAGCACCAGATTCTGAAACAGACGTGCCCAGGTTCGAGTCCTGTCGTGATAAGTTCCAAATAAGGACAAAACCTGTCTACTGGATGAATTGCCTTTTCAACACTATACAATGCTTAATTTATACTGACAAATTTATATACATAAAGAGTCAGATGTCTATATCCTGATCGCAATTTTGATTACCGAGTATTTTTTTTAGTCAATGCATGGAATGGAGTATTGACCATTGATAATGTTGCACTCAACAACATTTTTCGTGTGATTATGGTAATCCGTACGTTCTTTTTGTAGATGAACCAACTGCTTTGAGCTTCTGAGCAATGGCCTCATAAATTAAACCGTCATCTGTTAAGATCTTAATTTCATTTATTATTTGACGCTCCGCTTTGTATATTTTATCTGATTTATCCTCTAGACGCGTGAATCTTTTATTGTTATTCAGCACGTTTTCCATATTTAGTATATAGTCTGATTTAATCTTTACAACAACACTCTCGCCTTTATCACCGTATAGTTTTTTGTCGTCCTTTCTGCTGATATCTTTAAGCACATTTAAATGTTTCTTTGTCAATGCATGTTGTTCTGCGCATTGGAAAGATTTTAGATATGAAGCCTGATCATGTAAACTATCTGTAAACCAGTTTTATTAAACAATGCTTGTGGTTTCTAAGTTGGCTGTTTGTTCAAATAGTAATTCCAATGTTGCCTACAAAAAGATATCGTTCTTAGCTGAAGACTAAATTACATAATTTCGGCCCATGGTCGGTGCCTCTAATGTTAGCCGATCGATCTGTATTTGTGATAGGATAAGCACAAATCGATCAATATCAGTCGATAATAAATCACATAAAACTCAAAGTTTTAAATCATGTTCTAATTTCTTCAATATTCTTTTTTTGCATTTTCTTCATAACTGTGGCACAAATTATATTTTTCTTCTATTGAACACACCAGAGCATGCGAAAAATGATTGCCTGACTTAATTGGATGTGCTACAAAAGAAAGATGCTAATGGTAAATGAAATAGAACAATTTACCATAAACCAACCTGGTCTACACAATATTTCCATTATAGTAGTTTAGTACCTTAACGATATATCTTATCAATAATTCGAAACAGTTGTCCAAGTATCGACTGATAAGTCATTTCAGATTCCATACGTGACGAATATACTAAAGCAATGATCAATTTTTTATCTAATATCGTCCTAGACAATTTATTGAGGAAATTATTATAAACGGTATTCAAAAGAATTAGACATACTTGGGACCAGAAAAGAAGGCGTATTACCTGAAAAACTCATTAAATTATAATTATTTTCCCGGCATAGTAGAGCAGAAATTTGAAGCGGCATTAACACGTAAATTTAATTTAGATAGCCCACGAGTGCTATTTAAGATGAAATAATTGCTTTTAGCCGTCATTAAATAGAACCAGCCGTCAATGTAGACATTAAATATTATTTATGTATATGCATGCGCAAGTTGTCGATCGACTTATAAGGGCCGATCGACCAGATTTTTAATTACTCGAATGAAAGAATATTGCATCTCAAAGGCCTGATTCAAATCAACTGGTAAATAAACGTCTTCAATTGTGCAACATATCGTAGAGATCTCACACGTATGCTCCCCATACGTAGCATTTAAGATAATTACGAAATACAAAAACAGAAATGAGTTAGACACGCTTGAAGAACAATGGATAATCAGAGATTAGCCGAATTTATGCAAGCTGAAGACGTATGTTTAGGCCTTGAGCTTGAACTGGAGATAATGCACGCAATTGAAAACTGTTCACTTATTTCACTCACTCTCGAAATTTAAGCTTTGTGTTTTGTTTAGCTTTTATTTTCATATATTGTTTGAGCTGATTAGTAAGTGTTTATGTGTATGTGTCAGTGTGTGCCTATTTGCATGTAATGGTCTTTCACGCTGTATTGCAATGTGATGTCTGGGATCTGGTCATTCTTATATTGATGGATTGAACAGGTGTTTAAGTCTCAATCTATCCATACAAGAATGACCAGATCCGAAGCATCACTTTGCTATACAGCGGGATAAACATTTTCATGAAAACAGACACATGCAGACGCATAAGCATACACACTTAGTAATCAGCCCAAAGAATAAATAGAAGTAAAACCGAGTCAGATTTTTTGCCACCTTGTTAATCAAATGAAAACCCAGGATGAATATAAATGAACGATTGTATAGTGAAGTTTAGAAGTCTCGAAATAAATGGAAATTATCCACTTTGTTATTGTGCTTTTTTCTCCCTAATAAGATATATATATATATATATATATATATATATATATATATATATATATATATATATTGAAGATTTATCGCAGGAAATCGTTTATACATATTTGCCAATATAAATAAAATTTAATCGATTAGACCTAAATTATGCTTTTTATGAACTCTTCAAGTACCGACCACGGTAAATTCTGGGCAATACTTGAAGAGTTCCAAAAACGTACTACACCATTCTACTGGATGAATTGAGTTTTCAACTATAGGAAATGCTTTGTATATACTGACAACTACATTCATATATATATTGTAAGATAGTACTCATGGTAATGATTGGTTAAACAACAGACTAGGAAAAAATTATCTGTAAAATTAATATGGGAAAATTAGAACTAAAATTACAAATTGATGTGAAAACGTGACGTATTAAGTACCTTCATTTATCAGTATAAACTAAGAATTGTATAGTGTAGAAAAGACATCTATTAGACTTATTTCGTCCTTATTGGGAAATCAAAATGTATAGGCAGGAATTTGCCTAGAAAATGGCTCGAACCTAGGCACGACTACTTCGGAATCTGGTGCACTAACCGCTAAGCCACCGTGCCTCTCGCTACAAACAATGTTTAGATATATACTAACTACTGTAATTGGATTTGTCTTTTTTCTGGTAGGTGGGGCTTATAAGGAATCCATTTAGAACCTAATTTCCAGCTAACCATCCCCAATCTGTCATCATTGAACGGACATCACACTACATGAGGAAGTGCTATTGAAATGAACTTTTATATAATTAAACGATCATTGTTTGCGCGGGGGGTGATAACAATTACTATAATCAAGGTTGCGATATTGACATAAACACCTGACCCATTAAGAACGTACATTTGTCAGTAGAAACTAAGATTTGTACATGGTAACAAAGGCAATTAATCCAGTAGATCGGTTTCACCATTATTGGGAACTAATCACGTACTGTCCACCATTTGCTTCGGACAGGGCTCGAACCTAGGCAGGTATGCTCAAGCCCTGTCTGCGGAAAATTGGTTATAGTAATTGTTATCACCACCCGCGCATCCAATGATTGTTCAATTATACGTTTACATCTTCCAAATTGAGGTATAACAATGTTTATTTTAGAATAGCACCATTAACGTGATAAACAAAATAAATTATTTCATCAATACTTCGGAGAAATATTTTCTACCTGCTGTTGCAGTTGACCAATTTCACGAGCCGGCTTCAGCGGTCTCAAACAATATCGATCACCATCCTTCGACAGTAGAACTAGACAGTTGTGTAGCAATACAGCCAGCATCTCTGTAGGCAGAACAATGTAGTCATGTGTCACGCGGCTGGCTGTAGTTATGCTGAGATTCCGTACCACAACTTCCGCAGAGCGTATCAACCAGAAACGGAATATACTACGCGGAAAGTCGTGTAAAAGATTCTAGTATTGTTGAAAAGAAAATAGCCAAGAGTATATTGATTTTTATAATTTGAACTTTGATAGTAATATTCCTTATTTACAGATTTCTTCTTACTGATTTACGAAAACGATCAGTAGGCATTTAACATGTGTACATTACTTTGATAAAAATAATTTTCTATAGCACATTTAAATGTAAATAAATTTGAATATCTAAAGCGTATATTTGAATAGAGTAAATAACAGTAAGTTGCCTACTTTCATAAAATAAAATAGTCGAGTCCTTTTATGCCTCATCTCAGGCCTCCCTGCTTGCTAGCAAAAATAGATGCAAACAAATACAAATTAAAATGTATGGGATCATCTTAACATATCAAACCATTCTTGACTTTGAAGATATTGACTTAAATTTGCGCAGAATACGTAATTCAATTAATTTTGTCAATTTTCAGCCTATTAATCCTTTCTACCAAAGTCGTTTTTGTGCGGTTTTCTGTAAATTCTGTTTCCTCATTTCTATTATTTATTTGCTTTAATTTTGAAATATTAACCTCGTGTAAGTTTTCTCTTAAATACAGTCATTTTAAATTAGAGTTGTTTATGGGTGATTGAGACTTTACCCATATTGATTGTTTTATATTTTATTCTAGTTTTTTTATAATAGGTGAATTTTAGAATTTAGTAGAAAATTGAATTGAAATTAAATGAACTGGAACAAATAGGCCAGTTTGTTTTGCGATCGATTTGAGTCAACATTACATTTATTTCGAACAGATTTGTCATAGGTTTCAATCTGTCTGGGAGAATGAATAAATTTTTATGCTTTGGGGTTACCTAATTTCCTGTTCAGCTAACGTATGGATGCCGATCAACATCTAACTACCCGCAGAACACTTGCCGAACTGCTGAAAACTAAATAAATAAACATATGAAAGCTAACTGGCTGTTAATCACACAGACAGATAACAGCAGATTAATATATGGTATAGTTATCTGTAAATGCCTTATGTATATATATATATATATATATATATATATATATATATATATATATGGTAAAATCGTGCCATTAACATTCAAATCAATATATATATATATATATATATATATATATATATATATATATATATATATATATATATATATATATATATATATATATATATATATATATATATATATATATATATATATATACTGGTAAAAATCGTGCCATTAACATTCAAATTCAATATATATATATATATATATATGTATATATATATATATGTATATATATATATATATATATATATATATATATATATATATATATATATATGCGTATGTGTGTATGTATTTAAAGTCCAACCACAGAATTTCGAAAATGTGTATTTTGTCAACATAAACTCATCGCTGCATCAGATAACAAAGGCAATTCATACAGTAGCCTAGTTTTGCCGTTATTGGGAACTCTTCAAGTAATATTCAGTATTTGGCGCCGACGAGAGTCGTACCGATGCACATTTGCTTCGAAGTCTGAGATCCTATTTATTGCGATACCCATGTCGCAAAGCATACGCAATGTAAAGTTAGATACTAACTAATGTTCTGGGTTAACCGTTCCTTTTACGGAACCCATTTGGTATCTTTTAATACTTGATGTTCAAATTAAGCACTAACGCCCTGTCATTACACAACATACACCATGCCACTTGGAGGACTTAAATTAATTTCAATTTAAATGACAGACTGTTGATTAAATATCTATTGTCAGAATAAACGAAAAGTGCATCGGGTAACGACGGCATTTCATTCTGCCAGTGTTAATCAAAATACAGATAATGAAATTTCTTCGTAAGTTGTCTTTACTGTTGTATTTTTGATGAGCTGAATTTTTTCGTCCTGATAACAACACAGGGGCTGCAAATTGCAGCGTCAATCAGTCATATTTATGTGCAATTTCGGGCGCTATTATCGAGGACGGTGAAGTCGGTGTGTAGCTGTTTTAAATTTACTCTACGCTGGTCCGACTGAATATTTGTTGATGTTGATCGAATGCCTGGTCGGGTTTATATCGACAAGAATTTTGTTGAAGGTTTGTGAGATTCATGGGCTATATCATGTTGTTTGAAATTTTGATTGAAGTGAAACGATTAAAAAAGTTTTTTCCGAATTTGCCTTGCCTAGATTTGAGAAATTTACTAAATTGATCGCGTGCCTTAATAAAAATATGTGCTTCAAAGTGGCTGATTATGCCAATGGTGTAAAGTGGTTTAAATCACATTCGACGATAAATGTTGGCAGATTCTGTTGATTGATTGCTTTTTCGTACGTCTGAAACATATGCTACAGCGCATACATGTGATTTTATAGACTATGATGAATTTGGAGCGAATTAAAATTTATTCCTTGACATCTAGCCTCATGAAACTATATGTGCCGGAGGTGATGTGAACTCTGAAATTTGTGAAATTAGTTTCTTGGGTTAGATTTAATCGCAGCTTAATTATTGTTGCAGTTAGATCGTATGCAAATTGTAAGCTAAGGAATACATTTTTATTGGTATCCATTGTAAAACGAATCGGACGTGGTGTGATGCCAACATCTATAAACGTCTCCAAGTAGTTTTTCATCTGCAGAACTTTCGTCGTGTAGCCCATCTATTCCTTGATATTTTGTTCTGGAATGATCTTTCTCATAATTTTTGTTAGATTATTAATTGGGTTTGTTCTGTAGGACTTTAACAATTTTTAAACGTCATCCGAGATGAAAATATTACGGTCAAGTGATAATGACGCTTAACCAGGAAAATACAGATTGTAAAGGCAGTGAAAAATTCTTCATTCATTCAAACTTGCTTAAAATTTATCTTTGTAGCTAAATATATTTTCTAATGTTTTCAAGCTTGAATTTACTTCACATTTAATTGAAATATCAATATAAAACTAGGGAATCCTTAATTTACAATTTATTGGAGATATAAATAAAATATGGAATTTTCGTCGAATAACATACGCTCAACCTTAAATGAATAGAGAAATTCACCGTCTAGTCAAGAAAAAAAAACAAAATAAAAATGTTATACACAGACATGATAAAAATCATAAATGGGAATAAATAGACCTACGATTTATCTTCACTGGATTTGAGGGATAACGATAAATAGCATTGAACATTGGAATAAATGTAGCCATTCTTATTGAATACACGCTAAAGAATGAGATAATTATTGATACAGCCAAACTATAACTATGCTGTCAGACAATGATAGAACAAAATTTGAATTGGATCTAGCCATAATTGTGACAACACATAAACATGAAAAATAAAATTGTGCATTCGGTGTTGCGCATAAAGAAATAATTTAGTACAAATATGAACAGAAGTGTAAACCAAAGTCAACATGTGCAAATTCGTTTTGTACTTACTGGAGACTCATCGGTAGTAGCCATTATTACGCTCTATACCTACTATATACTTGGGTGAAAAATGTGGGAGCTAACTTCATATAAAGTCCTCGATAATTCGTCTATATATATATATATATATATATATATATATATATATATATATATATATAAAGCCTGTAATTGGCACCAATAATGTGGTTATTGTGTCAGTGTTTAATACCAAGATTAAGGATGACGAGTCGATACATGATACCAACCCCAAATGAGGTTAAGGAATATTATAGAAACACAAAATACATCACGCTGTCAAACAACTTTATATTTAGTAAAGGTTATTTAAAACACGTTAAATATGCCCTTATGTGACAACCATCTTCGGCAAACATTCTTATTCATTATTTGAAGCCAATATTACGGAAAAACGGCTTCACAAGACAAAATTCCTGAATAATTTTTTTTCGTAAACTGAAATCATAGGGATATGGAGTTGGTGAATTTTTAAATATATATAATCAGCTAGCGCAATTAAAATTTCTGCTGGAAGTCGAAAGAAATGGTGATTTATCGTTTCTGGATGTGAAATAGATACAGAAAGTTAGGATATTAGACAAGGATGCTTATGGGAAAGATACTTTCTAATCGTTTCCTGTTTAATTTATTTTTCAACTACCTTTATGGAATAAAAATATGTACTCAAAATAAATTATATTAAAACGACCTAAAATAGTGGTTTAAAAATAAGAACTAATGAAGTAAATATTCATAGCAAATGTTAATCTAAAATAGCAATGGGTAATATCATGAAGTAGGCGATAACAACATTTGATTGTAAAATACAAAAAGCAAATGAAGAAAAGCAGTTATTAAAAAATATTATTACCTAATTCCATATTGAGTTGAAAAATAGAAGATTAGTAACAAAATACAACATTAGATGTGAATTAAGATAAAAAATTAATTAAGAAAAAGTCGAGCAAATAAACCATGAATAAATTATGAGTATATGAGATATCTAGTAAAGATTCTAAACCAAGGTATATGAGGGAAACCATGCGTCCAGTAAAGGTAGTCAAAGGTTAACATAGAACTTTGTACAAATATTGGCACATTCAGAGATCGGATCTAGCCAACTACTCTTAAGAGACGAACAGTCAGACAGGGAAAATCGCGAACGCATGCAGATATGTAATCGCAGTGGATTAACCAAGTTAATTCGATAATCAATTTAAGTAAGATCTGGAAGGGATACCATGAATGTGAAGTCTTCGATAATTCGTCTATATATATATATATATATATATATATATATATATATATATATATATATATATATATATTATAGACCAATCAAAATATAAAAATGTAAACGTGGAGAGTGTGTGAAATAGGGAAACAACCAATCAATGGCATGTATCAACTTCAGTTCAGGCTCAATACACGAGCATGCATGTTCTACTTGCATAAATCTGACTGCCTTTTGTTATCCACGGAGTTTCGTATGTGCCAAACTTATTTCTGCTATTGCATTTAATGGTTATTTTAAATGCTCCATTTGCAGAATATAAATACGAGGTTGCGATGATAATTTTCGCAATAGCAGACGTGTTTTCACCTCTTGATTTGAAGCAGGCGTTTAAATTGAAATTTTATTTTATTCAAATAATCAACCGTCTGGTAAATCGGCCTACGTAAATTGATTGACAACTTGCGCGTTGTATATTGGTAAATAATCTTTGAGGTCGACATTGACAGACATTTCACTATAATTAATGGTAAAGTCAAATGTGTTAACTTAGAGAACACTCGTCATTTAGCTGCATTAAATGTGTGAATTAATGCTGCCTCAACTTTCTTCTGTTCTAGATGGGTAAATGCATCCCTTTGGAATGGGATGTTCAGGCCAATTTACTTCTTTTCTGTTCCTAAATAGGTCTGTTTCCTTTGATTTGCCAATTTTAATTGTCTTGCATATCCAGTAGACATTAAACATCTGGTTGCTTTAGTATACACATTATCTTTTGAATCTGGACCGACCAATCTATCAATTTTTGAAAAACAGCCGCGAACTGATGATACTTTATATTAATAGGCAAAAAACTGCTATAGTTCAAATTCTGCACAGAACAGATGGGTTAATGGTAAATTTTACTATTAGCACCTTTTGTTGGTTGTATATCAAAGAAAGGTGGACCATCGTCTTTCTCATGCTCTGACGTGAAACTGATATTTTTTATGCGCTTTATTGAAAATTTGAAGCAGTTTTTGTAATTGTGTAAATATCATCAACAAACAGTATGTATTGAGCACATTTACTTATGTCACATCTTAATGGTGTGTTCTCAAGACAAATTTTATGTATATAATAGGACTAATGTTCATATCAAGATCGCAATCTTGATTTAAATAATTTTTATCACCGTTCGCGCCACCAACATTCCTTTAACTATATAAATGTTCAATTCAAAACCATTTACCTAGGTAGAGTGGTTTCTGTTCAGTAATGTCAGGCTGAGGTTGGTTAGCTGGAACTTTAGATTTAAGGAGATAACATATAGGTTCCATCAAAAGGTAAGGCTAATCACAAAACAATAGGCAGCATATAACTGAAAATTGTGTGTGGTATACAGAAAGGTAACTCAGTGGTAGGAGCAACAATTTCCAAAGCAGACGTGCCCAGGTTCCAGCTCTGTCCGCGGCAAATTCTGGAAGGTCCGTGGAGAGTTGCTCATAAGGACGAAACGTGTTTACAGGATGAATTAGGTGTTCTACATTATACAATGCTGAAAATATTTTTTATATAATAGGACTGATTTTTATATAAAGATCGCATACGAGATTTAAATAATAATTACGTATAGGTTTGCGCAATGGTTCGAGTATATGGAATAATCAATTAACTAATTCATGGAACGTTAAACTGAACCTTACCAATATTGGTTTCATAGAATAACCTTTCTGTGTTTTTTGGTAGTCCATACATTGTTAGTACAGATGATTTAATTGGCTTGAGCTTTTTTTGCAAAGTTCTTATAATTGAAGACTTTAATTTCATTTATTACTTTTCGTATAACTTTGTCTATTTCATCTAATATATCCTTTAAACGCGTGAATTTTGTGTTATATGTCCATACATTGTTAGTACAGATGATTTAATTGGCTTGAGCTTTTTTTGCAAAGTTCTTATAATTGAAGACTTTAATTTCATTTATTACTTTTCGTATAACTTTGTCTATTTCATCTAATATATCCTTTAAACGCGTGAATTTTGTGTTATATGCCAACGAGTTCTCCATCGTTTGTATATAGTCAGATTTGGCTATTATAGCAACGATCTTGCCTTCATCAGTACATGGTATTTTGATGTCAGCACATCTGCTGATATCTTTAAGCGATTTCTAATCTTGCTTTGTCAGTGTATGCGGTTCTGAGCAATTTGGACAATTTTAAATATGAATCCTTATTAACTGAAGTAACTTTAAACCAATTTTAATTAACAATGCTCTTAGATTCTAAGATATATGTTTGTTCAGATGTACTCAATAATTTCGTCCCTTCGATAGGATTTCTATTCTTATTATCATTGTCATACGCAATTTACTAGTTGTCCCTCTCTCCACGTTCGAATTTTCTGTTTGTTTAGCTCTTCTTTATATATATATATATATATATATATATATATATATATATATATAATATACATACTTATTCATGCATTTGTAGATACCTGAGGAGAAAATGAAAAAGAAAAGGTTCTTGAACTTGATAACATTTCTTTTCATCTTTGTACATAGAAACTGTACCATGAATTTCACTAAAACATACATTAAAAATACACATATTTTACACATATATGTTTATAGATATATTTGACCAAGTTTGTGAGTGTATATGTATGTTTCAACATCAAGGACTCAGACTAGCTAAAATTTCCGTTTTATCCGGCTGTAGCTTCAGCTTGTCTATTTCCTCATATTTCCAATATTTTTCAAATGTTTACACAGTATAAAACATTCTCATTGTTGGCGAATGGTCAATAATAAATCGCTCATTTACTTATCTATCCAACCTATCCCTATTTTTTCGTAATTAAGATCAGATTAAATTTAACAATATTAACCAATTTGATTCTTAAATTACATTGTCGTTTGCCAATCAGTTTAGATCAAATTATTCAGCAGATTTAACACAGAGGCAATAAAATAACTTTTGCCCAAACGCATAAAGCACTCATATTCGAACACCAAATTATGTTCATTTAATTCCCCAAGTGGCTTTGTGTGTTTTATAATGTCAGATTGAGAGTGGTTAATTTGAACGTTAGTCTAATGGGATGCCATACAAGCTTCCCCTAAAAGAAAGTCGAACCAAGCGTCATTGCTTAGTGTATAACTTACAATTGTGTGTAGCGTGCGGTTAGTGGATCGGGTGTTAGAGTAGCAGATTCTGAAGCACATGTGTTAAGGTTCGAGCACTGTCCGAAAATATTTGGCGAGTTCAAAAAATGGACGAAACCGGTCTACTAGATTAATTGTATTACCTACATTATACAATGCCTGGTATCTAATGAAAAATGTATGTATATAGTGGCAATGATGTTTATGTAGGATTGGAATCGTAATTTAAATAATTCTAATTGCCGGTGCAAACAATGTTCGCTTAATTCCCCAGGTTGCATGTTGACTATTCTATAATTTCAGATTGGGCGTAGTTAGTTAGCACTTTAGGTCGAAAGGGAAGCCATAAAATCTTTACCAAAAGGAAAGTCTAACCAAGAGCCATTATTTAATAGTGTGTGTAACTTGCGGCAGGTGGCTCAGAGGTTAGAATTACAGACTCCGAAACACATGTGCCCAAGTTCGAGCCCTGTCCACGGCCAATTCTGGTCAGTATTTTACGAGTTCCCAACGTTTCCAACCCATCAGAAGACATTTATAAAAGTACTACACATGCTTCATTTTTAATCAAGTATATATAGTATGTTGGTCGGATAAAGAGCGTTCATTTAGTAAAACAAATTTACAATTATTAAATATTTTATGTTCACTTTAGCCCGAAGTCTGCTTCTATCATTGTGCTGCCTGCTTCATCCTAATACGGGCGCTTCTGCGAGGACTTTATTCAATGACATCCTTAGATAGGACCCTTTGTGCGTTTTAGTCTCAAAGGTGGCTATTGCTACAGAAGGTAAGTGTAAAAATAGGACTGACGTTTGAAAGTAGGAAATGAAAGGTATCATTTTAGTTTCCCCCGAATGACTGATGCATGTGCCGATAATTATATGTAACAGATTATTTCTCAGATTTAAGCAAACGCCCGCCCACATACACACACGCACAGACATGGCATAAGCTTATCTAAAGAATAGTTAGATGTTGCTAAATCACTGTAATTTCATTGGGATTAGTGTACACGTGCAGGAATTGATTACTCCCCAATCCAAAAGAAACGAGAACACATACATGCAGGCATGACATATGCTTATCTAGTGAGTCGTCACAATTAAATCATTGTAAACTCACTTCGATGAGTGTACACATGCAGGCAAATGCATAAAACAATTTGACATACACTTACCTATTAAAAAACAATTTATGCTTAAGAGACCTACCATCAAATATAAATGGGGCAGTTTAAACTAAAATTTTCCACTTGACATATTGATTGTCAAATTGTTTGTGTGATGTGCTTTCCATTGAAAAAGACCTCCATATCCGGAGGTCGAAATATCTGGAAAAATCAGGTAGACAGCGGATGCAAACATCTCGGATCGCAACACGAGAAAAAGGTGCAACATGTTTCTTTTAAAGTTTACTTTTACTCACTGGCATATCTAACTGACGTGTCACTAGATAAGTTTATTCCATATATGTGTATGTGTATGTATATCGGTATACAAAACCTGGTTAAATATAATTACCTGCGCACGTATGCTCATCTAAGTGAAATTCCAACAATCTCCTAAAATTGACTGACGTTAAGATATTAGGTGAGCGTTATGTATGCGCGTTTTTTTAGAAATGAGAATAATTGTGTTAAATATTATTACATGAACGTGTACGTTCATATCAGTAGAACTGCATCGATTGATGTCAGTTTCCATTTTCATGCGTCAGGTTAACTGTTTTATTTTTAGTTCGTTAAATGACGTATTTATGGGAGGCAACAGCGGTTAGGAATGGCAAGTTAATAAAATACACTAGAGTTAGCAAATTTATACACTTATTTGAGGTAAGAAATGAAAGTCAGAAAAGAAATTTTAGAAAACTATCTATTGATAGAAAGACCGTCGTAAAGTCCATCCCCTCCTCAACGTGGTACGACGGTGTCAACCATGTCTCGATGGCCGATCGTACATGGGCTAACGGGGCTATGGCGGTGGTGTCACCAGGGCGTGGTGGATTTCCGACCGGCAATCGGATCTCCTATAAAATACCACATGAGCCCGACGACGGCACCATGACTCGGCGTGTGTTCCCCGCCACAAAAGGGTTCAACAGCCACAGGATTACATGGACACCTGGACAGTACCCCGTACTTCCGAATGGCGAATGAGCTCTCAACAGCCACCGGCAACCATGCAACTTACTGCTGCCTTGCAGACTGCGCTTGGATGTGCAAAGGCTAGAGGTGCGTCCTCGATCAAAAAGCCGAGTGGTGAGGGGACACCACTTGTACCAAATTCCCAAGAAACTCCATGAAATGGAGCCGGCTTATCCTCCAAAAGGAGTGAGCCGCAGTAAAGTAAAGTAAGTAAGATAGAAAGAGCATAGTGATATTGTAAAGCGCAGGCGATATTTAACACAAAGGTTGATTAAGCCTTGCTCTCCATAGAGAACTTAAGTTAATAGGCATAGAAAGATAATAAGAAAAAGGCATTAATTAAGAATGAATGTCAAATTTTATTCAGAGATCGTTAATTTTCTTCCGGCCACTCGCAAGTTAATCGGAATTCAACGTTCTGATTTTTTTAACGGAGATCGTTTGCCATTATGATTCGTGCAATTTTCTACCATTATTTAGTTGTGTACCCCAAATGGAGTCTAGTAACGTTTCTACAAGTGCTTCATTCATTGTGGTATCTCTCGATGTAATTTCATTATATTACATATTCTACCTTATCGATCCGTTATGAGCATATATTGATACCTGTCGACAGCTATCAAAGTTTATAGAATGTCTCGTTTCCACTGTACGACTTGCAAAATCTGATTTAATATCAGGTCTAAACATACTTGCAGTTCTCTGTTCCTTTCTTCTTTCATTTACCCACATATATGGGGCTTCGTTCCTCACATAATTTACCCTTCTTATTTGTCTAACGGCTACATTTTTTCTATTGTTTTGGAAACTCATTGCCAAGGTTGATTGGCAGTTTTACAATGGTTGGTATGTCTGGATCCTACCGTTCTTATTTTTCCAGCTTAGATTGAAGCCTAGTAACACCATGACCCTCAGATCTTTTTCCGTTCATTCTGACATCACGTAGGTTAAATTATGATTAAACTTGCTTCAGGTCTACAATATCGTTGCTTAAACTAACTATAAAGGATACCAATAAAAAAGGAATATTTCCTATTTTTTATGTTTGTCAGCCAAAAGTCTGTAATTGGCACTGACGTTAAGATAACTAATTTAACCCTAATTCTGATCCATTTCTAATAACTTTGATATCCAGAAATGGCAATTTATTAAATGAATCCTTTTCAAGCAAAAATAATTAATTACTCACTATAGTGACTAAGCTTAAGAAATTTATCTTACCATCTTCTCCATAACTCCAACTATTTAGTATGTCATTCAAGAATCGCACATACAATTTGGGCTTTATGAGCGTCATGTCTAAAAAGTTTTCTCCATGTAATTCATAAAGATATTTATTATTGGAACCGACAATGGTTATCCCATTTGGGCACTTCTAATGCGCTTATAACAATCCTACCAAAATATAAAGTAGGGAGAAAGCCTACATATTTTCATCATCTCTGCAACCTTTTATTTACTGCTAATATTTAAGGTTAATTAAAATATACTTTAGTGCCTCTGGTACCGGTATATTGATGTCCATCAAGACCACATCAAAGCTTAACAACACATAATTTTTGTTCAAATTTAACGACAAACGCAACCAAATTGTATGAACTCATCAGAGTGTGGTATGGAAGGTACAATCATTTTCTTATTCTATTCATGAAAAGATATTGCTTTTTAAAGCATTTCTTATTAATAATTGATGTGCATAACCGTGAATCTTGAATGTGAATACATTTTTCTTAGACAAGTCTTTATTACTACCACTCATTTAAGCATCTATTTACTCACTCTCACTAAGGCTAACTTCATTGTATATATATATATATATATATATATATATATAAAAACTTAATAAAATTTATTAATAAATCTTATTTCTACCAGTATCTACAGCCATTATTCTGGATTCGTTAGTATATTCGTTCATCCAATCCCAACTGTACATTTGTCGTAACCAATCCCCTCTTCGTTATGTCAGTCTTTGTTTTGCGCAATTTAGACCACTCCTTTTGCGTAACGTCATGTGGTGTGTCATCGCTTTCATTGTAATTGCGTCCGTAATTGATGGGTGTGTCGTATTTTGCGGAACGTAGGCTATTTTTGAAGGCCTGTCAGTTATGTCTTTGTTCCAGTCCAATTTAATTTCTTTTTGAATTATTTTCTGCACGTTTAAGCAGGGGTTCAGCTTATTAATTGCAATAGCTTCAAAAGCCAGAAGCATTTTTTCTGTTTTTGCCTTGTACAGAACTGAAAAATTGTTACTACTAACAGCATGACCTGTGAGTAGTACATGTTCGCAAATTGCTGATTTTTGTGCAGGAGCTGCACCCCTCTTTAATAGTTTTTGAGGGAGATGCTGATTTATTCTAGTTTCAAGCCTCTTTTTTGATCTGCCGATGTACTGAGCGTTGCAGGTACATTGAAATTTGTATACAGACAAAGGTGTTGACGTCACAGAGAGGCTATCTTTTTCATTCGTGCGCATCAGTTTTGTTGTGTTGAACACCACTCTCACCTGTATTGATGGAAACTGTGCTTTAGTCGCTCGAATTACTTTTCTTTGAAGATTTCCGCTGGAAGATCACCTCCAAAACAGAGAAAATGCTTCTGGCTTTTGAAGCTATTGCAATTAATAAGCTGAAGCCCTGCTTAAACGTGCAGAAAATAATTCAAAAAGAAATTAAATTGGACTGGAACAAAGACATAACTGACATGCCTTTAAAAATAGCCAACGCTTCGCAAAATACGACACATACATCAATTACGGACGCAATTACAATGAAAGCGATGACACACCAAATGACGTTACGCAAAAGGAGTGGTCTAAATTGCACAAAAGTAGTGGTCTAAATTGCACAAAACAAAGGCTAGAATAACGAAGAGGAGATTGGTTACAACAAATGTACAGTGAGATTGGATGAACGAATATACTAACGAATCCAGAACAATGGCTGTAGATACTGGTAGAAATAAGATTTATTAATAAATGTTATTCCATGGAGTACGTTGTTTTGTTCTTACATTTTAAAAAATGGTGAAATTAGAAACTATCAATATATATATATATATATATATATATATATATTGTCGGTTGGAACTAAACATTGTATCAGATTATAAATAAGGCTCATTAACTTGACCAGTTTCAATCTTTTTGGTTACTTATCAATAGCTGTAAGAATTAAGGCTTCCTGGATTTGGTCGATGAATTCTTTCATTTAGTTCTACAATTTTTCGTGTTTATAGATAATAAATTTTTAAATGAGTTCGGTCAGAATAATACTATTAGTTAAATTTAAGATATTCGATAGACTCAGTTTGCTAAATAAGAACAGAGGAAATCCATTGAAAATATATCTACTAGAATTTTAGGTTCATCCAATACAAAATTAAACTAATTTTAAAAAAATTAAAAAAACTGAAACAACTCGTGGATACCACATTTCCACAATTCGTTTATTTTCCTGTGAGTATGGTGTCAACCCTGAAGATGGGTCTGGAAATGAAGTCCAGAAAATTCGGAAATAAATCAGAAAATCTGGTTTCAACGTCATTTTCAGACAAGCAATTAATGGAGGGTTTCAGAATGGAGGCATAAGTGAGAACCCATCAATCAAGGCCAAATAAAATCTGCGCAACGGGATTATATAAAGGATTCAACATTTTGCCGACCTCCGAGTGCCATAAATTGTTCCACATAAGAAAAAAATGGAATGAAAACAAAATATAAAGACAGCACTTCGCAATTTACAACAACATCTAAGCATTACTGGATAAAACGCCTTTTCTACATTATGCGATGCTTTGTTTAAACTGAAAAATGTATATGTATTATAAGAGAAGTGTTTGTACCTATGGAATGGGGATAGCCTGTTTGTCTTTCTGGCAAGTCTTTCTGGCAAATAAAATAAAATAACGGTTATCGCTTACTAATAACGAATAGAAAAACGGGATGACATAAAATAATTTATTAGTAATTTTTACGGTAATTTCTATGGTTTTCGCACGTGGACGTGAAACATGTTTCTACGAAGGAATGATAATAGTTTAAAGTATAAAAAAGTCTTAATTTTAACAGATAAACGTTGAAGCAAAATTGATGTAATACACACAACTTACCTTCACAAAATCAATAGAATGTCCTAACAGAAAAGAAGGCGATTCTAGCTTATTCAACTTAGCCATGAGTTGGTCTCGTTTGTCGACGTACAATTGACCGTTATCAATTCGCTTTACCATTGGAATACAAACAGCATCAATTACTTCCGTAATGCCGTCTAATTGTTGCTTGATAGTCTCCCAAACTCGAGCCTCATCTACAAATAGTCGAAAGCCAAATAATTACTGCAAACTGACCCGAACAGAGCTTGGTTGAATTATTTTAAGAAATGAAATATGTATACAGTATAATTAAAATAATAGCTGGAAAATTAATTTATTCAAAGAAAGCAAATTAGTATTCGTCAAGTTGAATGTTAAATGTTTATTCAAGGAATAGATACTGCTTGGGGAGGAGAACTAATATATATGCAATTATGTAATAGGCGTTGTGCGCCTAGTAATAAATTAGTTCAAATATGGCTAGCAAGATAAAACAAAGACAGCATGAACGTGATGTATAATCTCGTGCACATTCGTTTCTTGCTTACTGGCGACTCATCAGTAGGAGCCGGTAATACATTCTTTACCCACTATATATTTGGTTGAGGAATGCTGGACGACTGTACCGTCCTATTTTCCAATATTTCTCACCAAAATATATAGTGGGTAAAGGGCGTAATACCGGCTCCTATTGATGATTCACTATTTAGCATGAAACGAATGTGAACGAGTTTATACTTTCCGTTCATACTGCCTTTGGTTTATCATTATAAACATATTTAAACTAATCTGTTACTAGTTGCACAACATATAATACATAATTGCATAATTCAATGGGACTCAAGCTCACTTTATCAGCATGGTGCATCAGTTTTTTATTAACAGACAAATTGCTGAAAATTAAAGAAAATCAAACCTTCCTTTTGCAGACGAGCAGACAAATACAATGTCAAAAATACACAAGTAAAAATTACGAAGAAAATTTTCGTCTGAATAAATATTTAGTTAAAACTTTTTAGTGCAAACAGAGCTGAAACAGCAGAACAATACATTCCTGTAGCCAAGACCATCAATTCTTGCAAATATACTTATACACAGGAGAGTTTTAACGCGTGCGAAAATTCAAGAAATAACGTAAAATCAATTCTAAAAAAGATGATTTTCGACATTTTCTCCGTTGCTAAATCAAAATGTCGAAACGTGTGCACGTTTTATAATTTAGCCTTTCTACAGAATTATGCAGAAATATTGATTCTGGGCATTTTCAAGTTTACCAAAATAACACAAAACGTCTAATCAGCGAAAATACTTAATTAAAATTGTCTAAAGTGTTATGATTCTTATGAAGAATAATTTCGTTAGTGAAGTCATAAAGCGCACAAAAAGCAATTGTTTATTTTAGAAATATGTCGTTAGGCTTAAAAATATACCCTTAAACAAAAGTACACTAGCTGTATTTTAGCCCATTACGACAGCTTTTGAACGCTATCAGTGATATTGCAACCTATTTCCTAACAAAAAATAAACACTATCGACTTAGGATAAATGATAATTTCAAATAACCTAAACTGATCGATTATGTTCAACACACATATGCCTCCAAACACATTAGCAAATTCGCCCGGAGTAAATATAGGTCACAACGCAGGTACTTCTTAGTCTTACACTGGGCTATTTAAAGTCGTGACAAAACGGATCAAAATTATGACATGATTTAAATCAAGGTTGCAATCTTAATGTAAATCGGTTTCATCTTTATTGGGAACTCTTCAAGTATTGTCTAGAACTGCCTTTTGGGCATTATACGAAGCATAGTTTATACTGGCAAATGTAGGTATATAATTTGACTGGTTTTATATCAAGATTCCAACCATCCTTTTAATTGTTGTTATCACTTCCTGCACAACCAATGTTTGTTTAATGGGTTAAAATATTAGAAATTTTTAAAATGTTAATTTTACGAGCTTCAGATAAATAAGATTCCCATATTGTGTTTCAATAGCTGCGCAACGTAGTTAATAATTCTCAGATACACAAATTATAATTACCACATCTTTGGTATTTTTTCACTTACATCGCTATAAATGCAAACTTGTCATGAATTTATAATTTAATTTAAATCTGAAACTCAAATTTAGCACTAATTCAGTTTCAGAAAGAATTGATACTGTTTTAATGAATATAAATTCTTAAATTGTTCCTCAATTGGACTCGAGTTTAATATTGTAGATTTTATTCACTTCATCGTCATTTGTTAAAACTTAGGTCGAACATGTATGACATCTTGTTTCATTTGATTCACTTTAGTTTCAGATTGACTATTTTGCATCTACCAAATGTGAATTATTGTACAGAAAACAATCTAACAACACTGTGGTGTAGAAATTTCGCCATATGTTTAGGAAAGAGCTTATGTTGTTCGTTCTACATACGGAGACATGATTTCCAGGCCATGCAGAGTTCTTCGTGGCCTCGTTTGAGAATGGACCATAAAATAAAAGAAATACAGTTTAGAAATGATGATATTTTTCTAATCCTGGGGTTTCCTAACAAGGTTCTTTTTCGTGTCCACGAGTGTTCTTACGACGTTGTTTAATATTATTTTACAACTACAATTTTCAGTCTACATCTAATCACAATAAACATAACAAAAAGTGGAAAAGTAATAAATTTCGTTAAATCAAGCTCCTTTATTATTATAATAGACCGATCTCTCAAACAATCATTAATTGTGTAAGAGATGATAACATTTCTTTAAATCAATTTTACGAACTTGATTTAAACACAAATACTATTGTATTTATATTAAGCTCGCAGAGTTGATTTAAAGAGAAAAATGATCTCTTAAAAATTACTGATGCTTAAAAAGAGAAAGTCGTGCATAATGTTAGTATTTATTTGTCTGAAACTAACAATCAGTCGATAAAGTAATATTACACACTCATACGCCTATTGAAGTGAAACTACGGTCAACACATTGCAATTTCTCTTAGTCCACATTAGGCTCACATGTTTGGGTCAGGTGTCTAAATGTAGCTTTGTCTAATTAAATGTAAGTTATCACTGCTGAAATTAATATTCGGCATTATTCACTACGGCGTTTATAGCACATGAATTAAATAAACTAATGATAACAATAACAATATCTCTTAAGCATAAATTTTGTTCAAATAAAATGGGAAAAAAATTGTCTTTGCTCGGAATAAACATAAATTTGAACTAGTGGGTGAGAAAACGATCGTAAGATTTACGCTACCTTGTCAGTCTCGTTCCAATAATGTTAATTTTATAGAATAGCTATCTCATTATGTTTTTAACTGAATAGCAGAATATTTCAAAGCAATATGTAGACACGAAAAAACCACCTTGTTAAACAAAGACTAATTCTCAGTTTCCTTAAGGCCTCTTCTCTTTGTCTTACGCCTGTTGATCAAAGCCATCCAACTGCCATTTATTTTAATAAAAGGATTTCCAAAAAATATGGGTGGTTTGATTTTGACTTAGTTGAGATAATAAAGTTTGTTTTCTGTGTACATTGTCGAACCTTCCTCAGCTGGCCTGACATCATAAAAACGGTAAATAACTTGACGATTCCACCTTTAAAAAGTAAGCATGAATTTGCTCATCTGATTTATCAATGAACAAAACGAATCAGCGCTTGGACCTTTATAGTTAATTGTAAACAAATATGAAGCAAATAAATGCGAGTGTGTACAAGCTCGCAGAAGTGATCACGCACCTTTGTACGCCTTTATTTTCTTTTTCTTCAAGTCTATGGCGATATTCCTGGCGATCATGGGTAGGTTAATGTAAAGAACGCGCATTGGTGACAGACCGTCGAGTAGAACAAACCGATTGTACTGTTTGCGAAGTAGAGACTCGTATTTCGGATTCGATCTGATTGCCTGTTGTCGTGCCTGAATGCTGCTTAGAAGCATGTTGGTGCATGACAAACTTTGGCAGTGACGCGTCCAATCCTAGTTAATAGAATGAAAACGGAAATTACAAAAAAAAGTTTTGAAAACAACATTTGGTTGATGAGAAGACTATGAGTGCCTGCATTCATGGTAAACAAAATTGTTATAATAAAATACATGTGCAAAGTGACCGATACAAAAATTGCACTACAAAATGTGCAAATTTTAAGCCTTTAGAATCATTAGTCTTCCATCAGTTAAAGCATCCGCCCAGATGTATCTATCATTTTGTACAGTTTTGATCACATAAACTAGATGTTGTGTTGAAATGAAAATTTAATAAATTTCTATGTAGAAATGGCAGAGCAATTTCACTGTTACCGGCAAGGTAACAGAGACATCTAATGGCGGATCAAAATTCATTTGGTAAACTAGGTGTTAGGATTGAACGACGGTGTACCGAATGGTATGCATATTTGAGTTAAATTGCCAACTTTTATGTGTTTAAAAGTAGACAGTACAATGAATATATACTACTTAAAACATGCTAAAGTGCAAATACTCGTTTAAAAAATCGTAACATTTTCTTGAGCGTAGAAACCTCAATATTTTAATTTAAGAAGCGGTATTTCAAGCATCAACAAGATAGTAAATATTATTCGTTTATTAACAGACTTACATAAATGACTTGAAATATCATTTATATAAGTGGACTGTATCTTAACCTAAAAAGAGTCGCCAAAATCTATTTTTATGAAATTTAAAAAGGCATAAAAAGATATTTTGGAGTAAATTGCTCTTTGTATGACGTGAATTTATTTAAAATTTTTACGGTAATGTTATCACACCTTCAATTCCTGCGCTCAATCTGTATAATTCACGAATGCTTTCATTTTCTTTCCGAGCTGATTTACTGAATTTGGGAAACCAGAATATATATATATATATATATATATATATATATATATATATATATATATATATATATATATATGGACAAATAATGGTCATCGGATGCACACGAAAATTTATTTGTGTCTAATGTTATTATCAGTTGCGTTACGAATGATGAGTATATGCCTTAATATGAAAAAGCGCAATTGTAAAACTAAATACATTTCCCATTATGCACACACACACATATATATATATATATATATATATATATATATATATATATAAATTGGAAAGCAAAACAAGATAGAAATATGTAAATATAGAGAGAGCTTGAAAGAAACAGAAACTAATCTATTACGTGCGTCAAATCCAGTTCAAGCTCAATGCCTGAGCATGCTTCTTCTGCTTGCATAAATACGACTGCGAATATATATATATATATATATATATATATATATATATATATATATATATATTATATATGCGTTTGGCCGTATAAACTAAGAATCGCCTAGTGTAGAAAATAATTCCTCAAGTAGATCGGTTTCGTCTTTATTGCGAACTTTTCAACTACTGTCCATCAAATACCGCGTACGGAGCTCGAACCTGGGCTCGTCTGCTTCCTGGTATGTGGCTCCATCCAATTAATTACCTTGTCGCACATTATGCACAATCTTCTATTATATATTAAGTAATGTTTGGATGCAGCCTCAATGGCATCTCTTTCAACATAATGTTCTAATTAACCACATCCAAATTTTCATTATAGAACAGCCATCATATAGCCCAGGGAAGTGTTATTGAATTTAACATTTATATAATTAATCTCCAGAGATGTAATATAGACTCCAACTGAAGCATAGTGTAAGCAAAGATTTTTAGTTAGCGTGAGGTAGGTTGGCTCTGTCGTACAATGCACAGAATTTGATGCAGATGTGCTCAGGTTCGAATCATGACCACGAGAAATTCTGGAAATAATTTGTAGAATTCCTAGTAAGAATAAAATCTGTCTACTGGATGATTTCTCTTTTTTACATTATGAAATGCTTAGTCTAAACTGGAAAGTGTTTATATAAAATGGAATTGGTTTTCGTAACGAAATTGTGTAAATCAAGCTTGCGAGCACAATAGAAACACCAATACCATTTTATTTAGCTGTTCGCACGACGTCAGTCACACTGGCCAATGCGATTGCTTAAATAAAATAAGATTCGTGTTTATATCAGTTCAATCAACTTGATTTAAACAAATTTTTCTCAAAACCGACACCATGTTTGATAGAACATGGCGATTTTCTAATATATTCAGCATAAAATTGTCAAATATATCATAAATAGTAAAGGACCTAATCCATCAAAGAGGCAGAATGTTCTAAAATTTATATTATTCTACGCAAACCAACTCAGCCTAAAGAGCTTGCAAAATGTGCTTTAAGATGATCACAAACTTTAACGTTCGAGTGATCGTTCTCTGTTAGCCATTTCAACACCGCGTCGCCCACGTCTGCAGCATAACCAGTTGGAGTCTTTTTCCTCTCGAAGACGGCCTTCAACTCTTTGAACAAATTAATCAACAACGGAATGGAGTCTAGTGAAAGCGTTGTGTAGAGGGTTTGCAGTTCGTCCGGCCAAGACTGCAGCAAAAGGTAGTCGTATAATTTTAAACTGCGCACCATATAGCAAACCTTTTGGTGAAATTCTAACAGTACAATTAAACGACTCCACTCCTCCTTTCTTTGTTTCTGCTGTTATATTTTGACAAAACAGAACAAAATATAAGAGAATCCATTTATAGTCTTCTGTCCAATATGAGTTTTTATTTGTGAAGGTAAAATAACTTGTGGTAGATTAAATTACTCCTAATATACAAATAAATCAATTTTTTATTTTTGAAAATTTGATATTATCGCTGGTTTCATAAACAAAGTTTTGCTTAAAAAAACATTAAAATTAAAAAAAATTCTTTATGCATATTATCGAAGATGTTGAATGGGCTATAGTGACTTTATTATTCAGCCTTCTTCTTGAGATTTTGAATTGCGTGGTAGGCATACTGCATGTTATTGACTTAACCTTGTTTATTTCCTGAAACACAATTAGCGAAGCAATATTTTTACAAAATAATGAAGTTGATTGCAAATTATAATTATTAATATTACAGGAAGGATCTTAAATTTGCCTCTGATAGTAGTTGTGGATATTCTGTTTTCAAGGTTTACAGTTACGCAAAGATACGTTGTGACAATCGCGGAAAAAGTGAGCATATACAATTTATTTCAAAAAGTATATTGTAATTAACTTTATTTTAACACAATGGATAACAGCAATGGATACAGGAAAATTATGAGAAAGAAACGGACCTTGTATCTGATAAAATTTCTTTTTCTATTTCAACATGGCAACGATAATATGAATTTTATTGTCTCGCATTGGTACTATTTACCGACTCCGCAACTATAGTGATGGTAACATTTAGAGACTCGGTATATATATATATATATATATATATATATATATATATATATATATATAGAGAGAGAGAGAGAGAGAGAGAATTGGCTTTGATGTCGCATCAAATTCACTTCTGTTAAGCTTTAGGTTGGATGGAATTATGAATGCCACTGCAGGAAATACAAGTTACACGTATACCAGAATACAATAATATTGACAACTGCCTATATGTTAGCTCTCCGCAACAAAAAATATCGAGGTCTGTATATTTTATGGAAAATAATTAATAGATGAATACTAAATTGTAATGTACTGGTGATCAGGTAAGAGCGACCTGTCCATTAGGGAAAGAAATTATTGTCGTGCGGGAATTTTCATGTTTTCATACCAACATCGATGTTGTTTCTCTTGATGCGCTTTGGTGACTTCTAGGTTCAATCACAAATATATGTAGGATTTCAAAATTTCGGACATAAAAAACGAGAAATGTATTAGTTCTTTCCACCTTTCGAATACTAACTTATCTGCTGTAGTTTGTTTGTCTTTTGGATGTTGCATAGAATCATCTGTGCAATTGACATCAAACTTTGTCTGAGGCTGAAAGTGGTATGCTAGACGAAGAAGAAATAAAATTTCTGCGTCTGAGAATTTTATATTTCAAATATCCATTCGTATTCAAGCGAATTTTTCTGTACGCCAACGTAAATTAAAACCTTAAGTGAGAACGAGTATGCTTTGCAAACCAACATTATCCAGAATAGGCAATACAATTTAAACAATAATTGATTGCGCGAGTGGTGGTAACAATTCTTTAAATCAAGTTTGCGAGCTTGAAGTAAACACCAATCCCATTGTATTTAACCAGTCGTCGAACAACAGAACAAAACTACCGCCAGCCGCAACGCACTGACGCGTTTCGACCTTCCATGATCATCATCAGAGTACGACGGCAAACTGAATATCGAGGATCAAACCGCATTGAATATTATGGAAATCAAATTTAGATATGCGGCTCTCACCTCTAGCAGTCTCGCATACATTGAACTTGACTGGAAATGTCGGCTGCACAATTTCTATGCAGTCACGAACATTAACTGTTTGCAGCTTTCGCCACATATACATATATAGGCAATACAATTTAAACAATAATTGATTGCGCGGGTGGTGGTAACAATTCTTTAAATCAAGTTTGCGAGCTTGAAGTAAACACCAATCCCATTGATTTAAAGAATTATCCAGAATCGCGTAACTGACCACTTTCAATTGTACCGGAATTGTTTTAAAAATATTAAACAGAAAAGTCTACCCACAAATCAGAATAAATAATAATAATTTGTTCTTATACATTCAATATGACATTTTCCAATAATAGCACAGTTCTAATGCTGGGAAAAATAGTTTTTTTTTAAATTGAATGCATTCTAGGATAATGAACTACAACAGCTGATAACAGATGATTTATGTTATTGTTTATTTATTCTTTGCTTAGAGATAGGGCGACATCTGGTCAAATACTGCAGCTTAATATCGCAGCATTTTTCAATAAACTGCTATTTTCTAGCCGAGAAAGGAGAAATAAAATCAAATTTTGAAAATCAGATGAAAGTGGCATGAAAAGAAAGCCTATCTTACAAATCCTACTCCGGCCGTAAAACAAGGTATAATAAATATACTATCAAAAATGCAGGTTCTACGAAATGACACGTGCAGAGACAAAATTTATTTTACACCAAATTAAATAATGAACTTGAATTAAATATGTTTTAATATGATACGTTATCTGAATACGGCGGAAGCAAGAATATTCTATGATCGAAATTTAAAACAGTTAAGATTGGATTCTTTAGATCGGCAACGACATCCACAGTACTTACGCAATATATTTGTTGCAGAATTATCATCGTTAATTAATATGTCCTTGAACTCTGATGATTAGCATAGAAATGAGAAACATAACGGTGAATAACCGGAACCAACCAGGTTCGTATCTGATTAAAACGCCATTGGTTTTTTATCTAAAATTCTCAGACTTGAATTAAATAATTTAACAGAACTATTTATAAAATATTTCACAAGTTATGTTTGAGCAAGCACAAATTACGGAAAATGTGTAGCATATAATTTTAACACAATAAACGCATGACCAATTGTTCGACATTATTGACCAATATATTCATATGATTTACAATAACCATATAAATAAATTAATTTGAAAAATGTAGGCATAATATTAAAATCGTGGCCTGTAAATTCTTATTATTTTATCGAACTACTTTAAACCGTTTTAAAGGTATTTTAAAGAATCACTTTTCCATAGTTCATGGGCATTGACAAAACCAGGCTTTGCAGAATGCAACTAAAACTTTCAATGGTACAAATTTGTAAAAATTATAAAATTATGATTCGGCGAGAATAAATAAAATAGAGAAGGAAAAGTTGACGTAGACTTAACAATATATTTGACAAAGTAATCGCAATGTAAATTGCTGTAAATGTCACCTTTGAGGCGAAAATGTTTAAATTAATATTGATCGTGCATAAAATTCATGTGGACGTAACAACAAGAAAACAAGCGTTATATTTTAATTCTAAAATTTATTTAGTATAATAAATCATTTGTTGTGTGTTTGAGAATTCATAAATCATGCTGAGATTTCGCTTTTTCTCCGAGGCGAAGTAATTAGATGTGGATCTCGAGTAGAAGATTCTTACATAATAATAATAATAATAATAATAATAATAATAATAATAATAATAATAATAATAATAATAATAATAATAATAATTATTATTATTATTAATATTATTATTATTATTTTAATATTAATAAATAGTAATAATAATAAGGGTTTAAAAATTTACTTAAAGAAATAGTTAAATTATCTCGACGAATTTTCAACTAAGGTTTAGTATCGTTCACTGGGATTTTGGTTGTTAAGCTCTCGATGTTAGAGCATTGATTAAAATTATTTACTAACTTTTATTATAATCAAGGTTGCGGTCTTGATATAAACACCTGACCCATTAATTACTTACATATGACAGTATAAACTAAGAATTGCATAGTGTAGAAAAGGCAATTCAGCTACTGGATGAATTGCCTTTTCTACACTATACAATTCTTAGTTTATATTGGTTATATCAAGATCGCAAAGCAGAATTTACGGAAGTAGAACAACAGCTACGGAACATTTGCTCTCGCAATGAAGGCAGAGCACGAAGACAGTTCTAAATTTGTCTGCAGTTTCGTATCATTCACAGCAGTACACGCTTTAGAGTCGTGACTTCATAAATTATGCTGCGTTCAATCTGGTCCCATCCATTATTTTGATATGGTGGTATTCAAATTTATAGCACCTTATTTTTGGGAAGGCATGCAACAAATGCGTCACAAGATAGCTGTTGAAAACCCGAGCAAGGCGTGGGAAATTTTGGCAAAGCGCGTAACTTCCCAGGTCGCATTAAACAGGTATGGGAATTGTTAGCAGTTGATTCGTGGTAGCGTGGGCAGTTAACGTTTAACTTTTGTATGACGGCTGCGAAAAAAACGTACTTCAGCTGTTTTGAAGAGAAACTTCAGCAGTTCATGCCTAAAAATACTGTTCCAAAAGCTGAAATCCCTCTTCACAATCACAATATCTTACTCAGTCATCAAATGGAAGCCAGCATAAATACCTCAGTTGTACAATGAAATTTTTCGCTTTGAGAAGAGTCACATATTTGGCCAAAAGTTAGTTGAGCAAAAAAGCGACGGAAGTATCCTTCAGTCGGCAATCGGCTAAAGAGCACGTAATAACACTCGTCCAGATTGAGTTAGCGGACATCCGCGATAGAATAGCAATGCAAGAAGTGAAAATCGTTTTTTGTGTAAGTAGAGTCCATAGAGAGCACGGGTCTCAGTGCCAGCAATATACGCAAATGGTGTCCAAAATGGTTACTATAGGTAAAACATTGCCGTGGGCATTAGAAGACGGCGATTGCGGAACCTGCATTTGATTTACCAGTGCCCCGTTGTGGAATTTACTTCTCTGGGATCATTAGACAAAAAGCTGTGTTTTAGCTGAAACATCTTTCCGGATCGCACAAGGACAAATAATCTCGATTGACATCGATTCACTTAGGTTGGGCTGATATCAACTAAATATTTTTATAGGGATTAAGCATATATATATATGTGTGTGTAACTAACGATTGTTTTTCCATTTTGTGCGACTGGTCAAATATAATGGTAACGGTGTTCATATGAAGATTGCACACATTATTCAAAGAATTAAATTAGATCGCCCACCACATAGTCGAAGAGCTTTCCTGCAAAAATTTAATTAACTAGCTCGTGGCTTTTAACCCAAGAAAGAAAGAAACTATGACTACCAAAATTAACATGAATTCTGTAAATTTCAACGGAAACAGGAGTTTATTTAAACCAGTGTCTCCGATGTATCAAAAATACTGGAATTTCACGAGATTTTTCTTATGCGCAATCATTGATTTTAACTATGCACGCTACCGAAAGCAAACAATTTGTTATGAAACAGATTTAGGCATTTGAAAAATATAAAAATGCCAGTTCATAAAAACTGTGAACCCTGTTAAAAAATAAGCTCATCGAAAACATATAAAAACACAAGTATGCACCTGGTATAACGATAAAAGTAAGGGAAACGCTCATAGCTTATCACACATTTAATCCACCTGCTATGCCAAGAAATGCTGTGCACCATTCATTTGCAAATTTCTTTTTATTTCCCTCGCGTCGAATACCTGGAATGCACAACTATTGTCTTACACAACAAATACTGATTCATAAAATTCAGCGCAATGTACAAATTGGTTCACTTAAGACACAGAAAGCACAGACAGAGTCGGGAAAGGTGATTCAAACACACAAATGTAAAAGGCAACTAGTCTAACTGTTGTATTCTGCATCTTTTGTAAAATCAATATAATTTGACGTGATGTCGCCTCTCAATAACGTACGAACACAAAATCTTGACAATGGGTGTATATTGGATGTGCCTCATTTTGCAATATTTTATGTAGAATAGAAAAGGTTCCGGTTAAATTTGTCCGTATAAACACACGAACAAACACACACACACATATATATATATATATATATATATATATATATATATTTATATACAAAAATTGAACTAATATCATAAAAGTATTTCTATGGTGAAATATATAAATAAATGTATAATTGAATAGGTTAATTTAAAAATATATATATTAGCATAGAAAATTGGGTTTCATTTTCACATATACATCTGTATTAAAAAAATATATTTGTGTAATGAAAGTATTTCCTTTTTATATATGTATATATGAATAAAAATATAGGTATATATATGTATATATATATGTGTATATATATGTATATATGTATATATATATATATATTTATATATATATATATATAAATATAATTTAGCATAAACAACTTATTTATTATGCAGATAAACGCATGTATATTCAAATAAATAAGTAAATAAATGCATGTATAAAACTTTATATAGAGCCGAATGTTATACTTATATTTATATATGAATAAAAATTATAATATGTAAATATATATATATATGTATATATATATATATATATTACTATGATAAAATTTTTTTCTTAGGTTGATATATATGCATATTGATGTTATCAATGTCTTATGTTGATATATATATATATATATATATATATCAAGCCATCAAAACAAGAATGACCAGATCCAAGGCATCACTTTGCAATACAGCGAAAATGACCTTTATATACAAACAGGCACACACAAAAACAGAAACGCTTTTTAACTTACCAAACTGTACAAAACAAGATATATATATATATATATATATATATTAATATAATAATATTAATATATTATTAATATGAAGTGTTTTCTTTAGATTGTATATATATATATATATATATATATATATATATATATATATATATATATATATATATATATATATAGTTTTGCAATGCAGCAATCACGTCACTGAAGCCGCGCATTGTATAATATTTTTGGTTGTATTCCAACTGATGTCAACGTTCCTTCTTCCTTTTAGGTGGATCGAATTAGGCATCGCTTTTGATTTAACGTTCCAACTAGCCATCCTCTTTATAAAGCAGATATCTTGCCACCATCAAGTGTAATATAAGACTAAATTATAATAGCGGGATTTGATCCAAAACGCATGTGCCTCTGAACTTTGCATTTCAACAACTACACTAAAACACCACATATTAAGCCCAAATTTCAGTCTTTCGGCATCACTTTCAGCCCAAAATTGCAGCAAGCAAATTTTGATCCGCCATTTTAAAACAGAAAAAATATCTTATGGAAAGCGATGTTGAAATGAATTATAACGACATGATTTTATTATAATATAGTTTGCTGTAAAAACTATGCAATGCATGCATTGAAAATACAATTATTTTACTAGCTCGATTTCGTCCATCTTGTGACGCCAGAAATTCAGAATTTATGTAAATACTAGGAAAATTGTCGGATCGGAGGTATGTGAATGAATTTCATTTAGAAAGGTAACATGAGGGTTTTTACACTTAATCGATTATTGAGTAAACAATTTATATGAGGACATGTATACGTTTACTCGTTTGTTTTGGATTGAGGAGTAATCAATTACTGCACGTGTACATTCATCCCAGTGAAATAACAGCGATCTAGCAACATTTGATGATTCACTAGATAAGCGTACGTCACATCTGTGTGTGTGTGCGTTGGCGTTTGCTTAAGACTTAGTAATAGTCTGTTACATATAATTAGCGGCACGTGTATCACTCATTCAAGTGAAACTAAAATGCTAACTCTCATTTCCTAAATGCTCACGTCAGACCTTTTGTTACACTTACTTTCTTAAATGAAGTAACTACGAGTGGCATCCCGGTTAGGAGGGGGCAAGATACTGTGAATACAGTAAATAATTAAGAGTTATCAAAATTAAATTAGACAAGGATAAAATGTTTTAAAAGGATAGAAAGTTAAAATATGAATAAAAAGGGGGTCATAAAAGAAATTTGGAAATTGCCTGCTAAAGAAAGATAATAGTAATAGTGCAAAGAAAAGTTTCCTTTTCCCCTTAATACAAACGTAAATGTTTGTTTAAAGGCGCTTCACTAACAACAGAACCTAGGATAATGGATAAAATAAGATAACAAGTAATCAAAGAAGAACTTATAAAATAATCTGAAAATAAATTAGGAGATATGGAATTACTCACCATTCACCGCTGTGAGTTAATAAAAATCCAGTTTTCTTATTCTTTTACTTGAGCGAGTTTCTGATTCTGATTCGTGCAACATTGTGTCACATCAAAAGGAAAAGGTTATATTTTTTATATAAGAGCTGCGCTCCTTTAAGACTTTTATAGGACGCTAGTTCATTCGTTTCTCGAGCCTTTTTTGAATCTCAAGGTCGATAAAGACGGTACCAGAGGCTTATCAAGCGAGACGCATAATCAATGTTGGCGCTCTAATACAAGGGATTTGTTTACTTAAGACAAATGAAATATAGCCTAACCTGATTCGCGGTAGATGGAGAAAAACTAGTTATCTAAATCGATAGACATAATATAATTTATGTCTTAGTAATAAAATCGAGAGAAATCGAATTGAAAACAAAAATAATTTGCAGAATAACACTAAATTTGCCTTTAGTGGAGATCTTCCTGATGATATTTTCAGAAGAAGAGTTATTCGAGCGACAAAAGCTACGTTTCCTTCAATACATGTGAGAGTTATGTTCAGCAAAGTCAAAGATACGTGAATTATTGTAAAAATCAGTCTCTCTTTGACTTTCACATCTTTAGTCTTATACAAATAACAATGTTTATTCAAAGCACAGTACATAGACGGATGCAAAAAACGAGGCTCGAAACAAAAATAAACCAGAAGTTCCCTTGAAAAGTTTCAAAAAATTTTGCAGAACCTGTACAAAATGTTGCAATTCCTGAACAGAAACACCTAACATGTCACGATGCCTGTAGCAATATTATTTTTAGTTTTAAATACTGAGAAATCGCAAATATTTATTCCGAATTTCACAGATATCGCTAATAATAAGCTTACTCCTTGTCAAAACGTGTATAAGATGATAAAAAGGGAAGTCGAACTGGATATGAGGAGAGACTTCGCCAACAGGCCATCACAAGCAACAGCCTAGTCTACTGCTGATGCGAGAATATTCAAAATCAAGGTGATGACCCATAACATTTGTTTACGAAAACTAAACCTACATTGCAATAGTGTACGGTAGAAATGACTAAGATGAGAATGGCTACGACAAATCTACATTTCTGAATGGATAAAATAAATAGCAGCAGCGATTCAAGAGTAGTTGACGTAGATACCGATCTAAAAGATTTTCATTAGAAAAAGATTTTTCCATTGTTTAATGGTGTTCTTTCTGAAATATATATATATATATATATATATATATATATATATATATATATATATATGCGCGTATGTGTTTGTGTTTGTGTGTGTGGATGTGGTATAAACCAAATATTGCATCAGGTAGCAAAAGAAATTCGTCCAGTACACCGGATCCTTACTTATTGAATGCTTTTCAAGTCCTGTCCAAAATTTGCAATGGGCGTAATACGAAACTGGAAACATTTACTTCGCAGTCTGCGGTTGTCTTCTGTGCTAACCCTGTCGCATTCTACGTACAATTTTAATTAATATTTAAAAAAATATTATTTTGAATATCTTATCCCACAAGCGGCACCTATTTGGAATATCCTAATGATAAAAACATAATCAGCCCAATCGTCATCAAACGAAGACATTAAGCCCTAATAATATATTGATTAATTATGCCCAGGTTTGTAACAAGTTCGCTGCAAATTTTGGCCAGTAATTATAGTTTTCAATATAGACGAAACAGATCTACTGAATCAATTACTTATGCTGCCTGATACAAAATTGAGTTTATACTAACAATAATAATTAGACTTTAAATCAATATATATATATATATATATATATATATATATATATGTGTGTGTGTGTGTGTGTGTGTGGTATAAGCCAAATATTGCACCTCAATCAGGTAGCAAAAGCAATTTGTCCAGTACACCGGATCCCTACTTATTGGTAACTTTTCAAGTCTTTTCCAAAATTTGCAATGGGCGTAATACGAAACTGGGAGCAATATATATATATATATAGGACATTGCTTCAAGTTTAGCCTACTGGAGAAACGTTCAGGATAGTGCACATTCCTCTTTTTCAAAATTATTCAAAATTCTTTTTCAAAGAACCTAGCAAGCTATAGATAAACGCAAATCTCATCGAATCAAGCTAGTCAAACATCCGAAAATCTATCGTCAATCAAGCATGCCTACGTGCTATTATCTTCTTCTGTCAATATCAGAGCAGGATGAAAGGCGGATCAACAAGGATCAGTCTAAGATGCATATAGACAGAAATATTATATATGTGAATCTCATTACTTTAGGTCTCGCATATATTGAATTTGAGTGGAAATATCGGGTGTAAAATTTTTATCCATTCTCGAGCATGAACATTTTTCATCTTTCTGCACACACACACACACACACACACATATATATATATATATATATATATATATATATATATATAAGTTATAAAACTAAGCAAAAATACATTGTGCGGGTTGTGCTAATACATTTTAAAACAATACTTGCAAGCTTGAGATAAATTATTGTGAATTGATCCTTGTCAGTCAGTTTGCCATTGTGTTCTTGTAATAGCCGTAGAAGGTCGTAACGCGTCAGTTCCTGCAATTGGCATTAATTTTTCTGTTGTGCGACCGGTTTAATACAATGTTATCGATGTTTATTTCAAAGTGGCGAACATGATTTGAATCATAATTCATTAAATCATTGGTAATTTAATTATTACAAATTCTCCTATCTC